>JANAVB010034417.1:10619091-10889091 GCA_029216955.1 Iris pallida
CCTTAGGTCAAAACTTGACCTAATTAACCTAGAATTGACTAGGATTAACCTAAAATGACTAGTTTAACTAGTCTGGCCATGTTTGACCTAACTTGACTAGTAGACCTAGTTGACTAGATAATTGACCATTGTTGACCAAAGTCAACTATAGGTCAACCATGACCTAATTGACCTAGAGATGGCTTGGATGAACATAGAAGGACTTGTTGACTAAGATTTGACTAAACCCTAGGCTATTAACTAGTTGGTTTAGGTTTGACCTATATATGAGTATATTATTGTGACTTGGATTTTGTGGAAAGACCTATGTAGATTAAGATATGTATGGGGTTAAGTTAGATACTTAGAGTCGAGTCATGACTTGAGATTGGAATATGGGATTAGCTTGATTATAGGATTAAGGTTGGTATTATATATATATGTATTACATGTGATATACTTTGTATAGGCAATTGTAGTATAGTATCTTAGGTATTCTAAGACATGTTAGACTATGGTTGGTTTTGAGTTAGCCTTATAGGGTTTGACTGGATGTTGACCATTAGTCAAGATTAACCTAATTACCTTGTTGACTAGTATATGATTAACCAAAACCTTAGTTAGTCTGAGATTGACCTAGCTTGACCATATTGACTAGTAATTGACTATTCTGACCATTGTTGACTAGACCCTAGATAACTTAACTAGTTTGGCTAGAATATTTGACCAAGAGTTGACTTTAACCTAGATTAGACTTGTTTAACTTTGTTTGATCTTGTATGACTTAGTTTAACTTCTTGTGACCTAGTATGACTTAATTTGACTTAGTTTGACTGTAGTGTTGACCAAGTTTGACTTTGACCTAGATTGGCTTAGAAATCATGTAGATTGTATTGCATCTTTCATTTACCTTCATATTAGACATGTCATAACTGTATTACTCTATTTTAGGACATTGTGACCCTGGTACAGACATCTGATATTATATTACTCTTTTCAGAGTATCAGGCGAGTACATTCTCTGATATTTCTCTCATTTATTTGTCGATTACTGTATTTCAGTTCTAGTTAGTTCTATATGATTCTCTGTATCAACACGTATGGATATTTCTGGATTCATATATCGACACATACCTTACTTGCTGGCCTCTATTACTGGAGTCATTGGTATCATTCCAGAATCATTTCTGGAATCATCATGTATTGGCCAGACTCATCTCGATTCTTTTGTCGATTTTGGATTCACTTGCTGGGCGAGAAAATATTGAGTAAGACATGTAGACATACCCAAAATCCGGAATCTTCTACTGGAATCTACCGGAAGCATAGCCATCTCTTGCCCGATCAATGAGAGATGTGCCTGATACCTACAGCCGTTTACATGTCGACCTCGGTATTTTAAAACACACTGTTAGATCATAGTTGGACTCACCCTGGTTTCATTGATCACTGTTGGACTCATCTTGTACTGGAAATCATCTGGTATCGGATTATATGGACTGGACTCACACTGGGATTACATTAGACTTATATCGTACTGTCTGGACTCATACATGTTATTCTAGTTCAGTTAGCTTTTATTACAGTCTTCATTGCCATGATTCTTCTCTTGTTTTAGTTACCTTTCTTTTCTTGTATCTTACTGTTTCTCTATGCCATCATTACCTGTATAAAACTGCCATACTTTGTCATTTACTTGGATTTTCTAGATGAGTTGTACTCGTTCCCGTCCTGATTGGACCTGTTGAAAATATTATAGATGATAATCCTGAGGACACATGCCCTACTTCCCATGGACCTGGCGAGGGATTAGCTACCTTTGGTCCCGACTCTCAGGAGTGATTCAGGAGATTAGCTAGTAGACTACTTTAGCTTTCATGTTTTGACTTGTTGTATTAAAGTTAAGTTTTTGAGTTTGTATTAAGTTGGTTTGAGACATTGTTGTATTATTTTAGTAGTTAGTCGTTGTTGTCTTTAATTCCTTAGGTATAACTTTTGTGCTTTAGACTGTGATTGAGTATATCATACCCTTTGCTTGTCCTCCATTCGGAGCTGATATCTTGACAAGTACATTATATACACTGCATGAGATTAGTTAGCAACCTAGGACAGCTTACTACCGCCGACACTGCGGCGTAGGCTGGACGTACCCACTTCTCGTGCCCCTATATAGGGTACGGGTCGTGACACATTTTTAGTGGTGGCCCATGCAGGTCTCGACTAAATTGTTTGGTTACGTTATTGTACCAAGCATGCCTGTAATTAGGAACTTAAGGTAATTAGACAACATTAGGAATGACGCTTAGAACACTTAGAGGAATACTAGGATTGCAATATAGGAAATACATCACATGCTTGCTATTATAATTTGATTTTCTTGTCTATGATTGTTTTGCTTTAAAGAGTCCTTATGTCACGCCCCAGTACCGAAATACTGGGACGGACTAGGCCAGCTACTCCGTATGAGGTATAAAACGTCATACGGCGATCGTGGCTGTCAATCTTGCTGGGTATCCTAGCATGCAAGCAGTCTATGGCCTAAATCTGATCTCATATCCACAGGCAATAATCGATGAAATAACGACAAGAGAGATAATCATATATAAAATAGGAAATACTCATATGATAATCAGAGAGTCTACAATAAGAAATAATGTAGACAAGAATACCTTCCCGTACAGTTCCCTCATGGTCAGAAACTGAAGCACGTCCTCCAAGTCAAGTCTGGAAGATCCACATGGTCGGTCACAGGCAATCTGGGAACAATCCAGGGTTGGTCAGGCCAACCGTAGCAAGTACCAGAAAGGAAGGCTCAAGGACGGGCGAAGAAAACCAGCAGGATATAATATGACAGGAATAGCATATAAAAACAGTAAATAAGGTAAGGGATCGTGCTGCACCAACGTACGATTACAGAATATAAGGTACAATCCAATTACTAGTATGTAAGTAACCAACAATCATCACAGTCATCCTAACATCCACTAATGCTTGCATTGCCAACTGGAACTCGTAGTCTGTCATCGGAACAGTAACCCATCCCTACATCAAACAAGAACAAGGGAATGAATTACTGTACCGGGACAGTGTTACGTGCCAGCCAGCTTAGCAAGCAACAAGCCAAACAATTATATAAATAAGCGGCCACTCAAATGCCAACGGCTGTCTATGTGGAGGTTGGGTTACCCCAACAATGCAATATAGGAATCCTCAGATCGTGCCATATCCCGCAAGGGCTAGCGAGGCCAAATAACGCATAACAGGTAGGTATGCACGGTCCCTCGGAAGGCCACCGTGCTAAGCAGGAGTACATATAGTAGTCAGATACTGCCATATCCGTGGCGGCCAATCCCGACGCGCCAGGACGAGCCTGTGGCGGCCGGTAATGCACGATCTCGGGATTCCGTTCCCTCCCAATGCTTCTACCATTTTTAGTTGCCTAAATTAACCCTACATTTATTCGAAATCACATGCCGTGGTCACATGCTCATCCTCCTAGATATCGTACATCAGTACGAGAATGCTAAGTAAGAATCAGCCTCGGCACCTATAGTCCCAGTTGTGATCCATCCTTAGTGTTATGCAACAAGCAAGTAAGCAATCCTAACCACGCTAAAACGATAGGCCAACTACCAGATACCCGTGCAGGTAATCATATAACATAGCCAGAATATCAAGATGGCATCGCAATGCCATATAATCATGGAAGTAGCACCTCAAAGTGCCAATAGACAAAGGGCACTGCAGTGCAAGGTCAGGGCTAGTACCTCACAGGGTAAGCTGGACTTATAGCACGGATACAGGTAGTCAGGTCTGGGACAAGGACAACTCTGTCTGTCACAAGAAGTCATCTACCCACATCGTGGCATGGATATCAGGTCAAGTACAAGACCAGAACCTCTACTATAATAACATCTCAAGCATATATGGGAGCCTACAGCTCCAATCATCAAGTCGGTCTATCCACCAAATCAATCTATCAAGTGTCTCCCATCCATGAGGGAGTGAATATCACGTTAATAAAGACAACCACCAAATACCAATCTCATTCCCCCTAACAATGCTAGGCCCTCAGACTCACAAGAATCCTCCTAGTCAATAATCACAAGCCACTAGAAAACAAGTCCCTCAACTACCAAGACACAGAAATCAAGCCAGGTTCTCTAACTACCGGAATGCACAAAGGTACCGGATTTAGGCGTTTGGGAAGTCGAGTAAAAATCATATAATAATACCCTCGATATTCTCCTCGTTCCGCGAGACACTCGCACCAGTATCAAAATCCAAAAGTCCTCAAAGACATATCTTATCAAATTAGAACATCACCAAAGAACTAGCAACACCATCTAAGAATCCACTTAGTCTACCATAATCACTATCTCAATATCCTATCTCCTCATAGTCAATCCTCGAATAAGATCATAATCCCAACACACGGGTCAACACTAATCAATGCCCGAAAGATGGCAAGGATTGTGTGAACCACTCTGGATCAGATCCGTAACCCTTAAACCAAACAAGGACCAGGGTTGCAGACCCTCACCCGAGTAGAACCACTCTCCTTACATAATCCGGCGGACAGGACAGGCAATGGGATAACAAACTAAACTAGAACACCATCTAAACACTACACCAAAAATGATAATTTGAAACATTTAGTATTTTGGACTTTGGAATGGTTTATAGGTGTTCCTAGACCTTGGAACACTTGTTATTAGTTCCAAACTGCTAAAATGTTCCTAAAATTAATTTACTTAAATTTGGATTAATTTTTTTAATTTTTGAAACAGTCAATAAACGTTCTTATTTATGTTCAATCACGTACTTTGATTAAAAAGAACGTTCCAGTTGGCATACAAACCCCACCTTCTCTGGGTTGCAAATGCAAAAAAAATTCAATTATTCCGCACTCTTTTTTTATGTTTCCCTCTTTTTTCCATCTCTCACACATTTTTTTCCTAATCCTCTCATTTTTAGGTCTGCTTCTTCCCCCTCCCTCCACTCGAACTTTGATGCAGCACATAGATCGGTGATCCGAACGCCGAAGCGGCGGCGACTGCATCGACCTCCTCCTCAGTGAGCGCGTCGGCCATGTCGAGGAAGTCCTCAAGCATCCTCTTTCTTTCGGTACGAACGGGAGCATAGGGGGTGAAAGTGTTGATGTTGGTGATCAGTGCTCGATCTTGGGGGCCAGGGCGAATCTGGGGTGATGGAAGAGGGAGTCGAAGGGGGTGAAGGTGTTGTTGTCGATGGCGCAGAAGATTTTGTCAATGTTCATGGAGCCGAGGGTGGTAAGGGAGTAGACGGAGGACTGTCGGATGAACTCGGAGTTCGCAGACGACACCGACGATGCCAGCACTCTCGAGGAAGCCATTGAAATGGAAGGTTTTCCATGTGAGATCTTATTTCCCAATTGCTGAAAGTGTAACTGAAGTTTTTCTTGTGAAATTTATGTTCGAGTTTTTTTAATTTATATTTTCTTCATGTGATTGTTGAATATTTATTAGAGAAGGAGGTGTTTGAGACACCAACGTCTCATCCCCCGATCCCGCTGACGCTTCACACTCGAGCAACGGATCGATTTCGAGGGTCCTGTAGTACGAGGTCCCCAAGGAAGAGGAGGAGGTCGTTGTCAGAAGAATCTGGTGCATGTGGAAGGATTTTTTGCTGGCGAGGAGGAACATCTCCATCATCCCATTTAGCTTGTACACACAAGATGTTTGTTGAAATGCTTAAATAGATTAAAATTGATTAGCCTATGCGATCTTATTCATTTTTATGTGATAGAAACCTGCTCAATGATCTTTGTTTAAGCTTGTGCATATGATACTTGGATATTGCTTTAGTCAGCTTATTAAGCAAAACAACTAGAGCTCAGAATATTGAGAACTTAGGTGAAAATTAAAAATATATGATTTCACTTTGATAATGGAAACTCTTGGATGTACAACTTTTATAGCCTAGGAAAAAGAACATATGAAATTATGACTATTATTTTCTCTTTCCTATGCTAAACATGTAAGGTTCTTGTTTGCAGGCTATTTTATTTTACTCTAAAGTTCAATTTTTAAAGCTAGGAGATCCAGTCATTCTGAGCAACCAGAGTATTTCTTTCTGTGAGTTTTTTCTAGTGTGGCTGCTTAATTTCTTTCATGTTGGCTGCATACTTGTTGTTTTGAATATGGATACACTTATAGCTCTTCAGCTTGCATCAGAGAACATGTTATGTTCTTGCGTACTTATATGTTACTATTGCATGATTAGTCAATTTCTCACAGAAATCTCCTTGATGTGAATTTGAATATGAACTAGATAATCTTGCATAGAATTTAATTCTTTTTCTTTAAGCGCTAGTAACTAAAATCACTAACCAGTTGGCCAATATCAAGTGGTCACGTTCTTCATTTTTTGTATCTTACAAAGTTGACCAAAGACTACAAGGTCTGAGATTGAGTATTTTTTTATTAATCATGTTTTTGTCTTTTAAACCTTTTATCGGATTTAACCGATTTAAAGGATGCTAATTGCTACTATTAGGCGCCATTTGGTAGATCCTGACATTATTATTATGCTCTGAATTAACAATGCAGATTGACTTATTAGCCTGTTGCTGACACTGCTTTGATCATTTTACTGCAGGAAAACATCAAACCGGAGCAAGGGATTGCTTATTTTAACTTAATTTTTGATGTAAACTTGATTTATAGTTATCTGGCACACATACATACCAACCGAAAGAAAGATGAGACGAAGAGGTTATAAAATTTAAATCTCTGTAAAGTTTTTTTTTTACTATAGCGACATCTGTTATAAAAATTTAAGTATGACTAATACTTCAACTATTAAAAGCTGGTCAGTATTTAAAAACACAAACCTGCGACTTTTGTCAGTTTTCTTGTCAAAGTGAGTGAGAAATGAATTTTGATAACCACAATAAGGGGACCAAGCTTTCCCTTAAAATCATTCTAATATACATTGGGATAATTTGTTCAGCTTGCACTAAAGGATTACGAGGAAGTACTGAAAGTCTACATTAACTCACCAAATCATACTTACTAAAGGCTAATGCTCGTTCTGGTAACAATTCTTCATTTTTATTTCTCCTAGTTTGTCAGTTTTCTTGGAAGACCATACATATATAGTTGTTAAGTGTGACCATATATTTGGACACTTCTGGGCTCTCTAGTTCCTTGTGTAGATTGAAATGGCTGTTTGCAGTTTGGTGTTGTTTATTCAATTAATTAATTCATGTTTGGCAAGAGAATATAAGTACTGAATTTTGAAATTTCCAACTATTTCATTCAGCACGAAAGCATCTCCATGCCATGCTTTCTTATCTTTTCGAGAGAATTTCTCTTTAAGTTGCAAGTTTCTGGAATATATTTAATACAAATTTATTTTAGTTGAGTTGAAGAATATCCCTCTTTGCCTGACCGTGTAATGTCATACACGTCTATTTTAGAGAATGTCTGTGTCGAAGAGGGGAGAGTTTACTGATGTGCTCTCTAGTTTTCTGAGGTTGCATCATTGATATGAATAACTATATATCTTTGTCCAAGGGTTGTCACAAGCATTTAAAGCCATAGAAATATGCTTATGGTTTATGTACACGTTGCTCTTAAGGTATATATGTGTGCAAAGAGAAGAATAACTATTCGAGAAATAAGAGGGGAAAATAGGAGAAGTGAGGAAGAGTAATGTTAGTTAGGTAATTCCAACATGTGTTCGTTTCAAGAAAGATTACTTATTAATTGAAATATGGGCGATTGAACTTTGCGTCCAGTTTATCACAATCAGGTAGCCACCTGGAAATTTTACTTAATTAGCCACTGGCTCAATGGGATTAACGCAATGTTTAGTTGTCTGGTTAATCCAATCTGGAACAAGTGAGAGAGGAGAAAATAAGGAAGAATATTTAGCATAGAAATTTTGTTGTACTAAACATCTCATCATTATATCAATATCACTACTGATGGAGGATTAACTAAAAGTTCTTGTGAAAGCCTAGAAGGAGCATCTTGCTTTGTAAATCATGGATCCAAACCATCTGCTTTAGGTACAGTTACAATTTTTCAGAGGATACAGCCCATTTGCATTTACCATATACAGTTTTGTCTACCAAAAGTTCTAACTTCCACTTACTATAGCCCATTTATACATACACCTATAGTCACCAAGGGGTAAATCTCCTTTGTTAAGCAAAGAAGCATAGGATTCTAACTCAATTACATTTGTTAAGCTCCATACATGAGTATCATTACACATTTCCTTGTAATTCATGACAATATTTGCTATATTTCTAGACATTTTCTATAGTATATTGTATTGAAAGTTCTCTCAAAGAAAGTATCTGTATTAAACAAGTTGATTGCACTTGTATTTTAATGTTTTAAGTACGATATTGCCTGTTACCTTGTCCTACCTGCTTCTCTGGCATTCTTGTGGTGTCCTCCCTCAACAATTCTCATTTTTAATGGAACTATAATATTAGGTTGCCGGTGAAGCAAACATACCATATATTTGCTCTCGCTATTATCGTGCCCCCAAGCTTATTTTTGGTGCAACTGAGTATACAACTTCAATTGATATAAGGTCAGTAGGCTGTGTTCTTGCTGAGTTACTTCTTGGCCAAGTTTGTAATTTTTCTCTTTATGTCGATTCTGGTTTATGTCATTTCCTATATGTACTGAGAAATCAATTCTATATTAAATAATTAGTGCTCAACCTTCCTATTCTACACTTTTTTGCCAGCTATTATTTCCTAGTGAAATTGCAGTCGATCAGCTTGTTGAAATAATCAAGGTCTACTTCATGGTTTCATCCTTTTGATTAGTAGAAATATAATTTCTTGAAATTTATTGGTTTATGGTATCTGTTCTTGCAGGTTCTTGATACTCCAAAACGAGAGCAAATTTGGTGCATGAACCCCAACTATACAGATTTTAGGTTTCCACAGATGAAGGCCCATCCTTGGCACAAGGTTGGCATCTCACAACCTCTCATACCAAACAATTAGTATGCATTGTCTTTCAAAAAATTACCAACAGTCAGGATAGTGCTAGCTGATCTACTAATTGGCTCCATGCCTCTGAGAATATAATGTTATACTAACTGGATGTCCACCTCAGTAGTAAGGACAGCTTTTGACGACTGGAACTTATTACTAACTAATTTATTGTTCTGAGATTAGCTTAGCTAAATCCTACAGTTCTACCTGATGACCAAGGAATTGTTACTTATGGATTTGATTTATGCTAGTTCTCCATTAATTATGTACTTTCCTTGATAATAAGGTCATAATCCTCTTATGACATGTTGATGATGCTTTGCAAACCCTAGTTTGCAGTATCGGCCGATACGATACGACCAATATCGATATGATACGACCGTTACCGATACTATATGGCTGATAACGATACGGTTTTGCATGTCCCAATCGATACCGACCACTATCGATGCTGAACGATGCCAACATTGGAGATCTCTTCCTAGTAAATTCAACAGAGAAAATTGGACAAAAAGACAAATCAACAAGGGTATAAAAGCATAGTAAAGTTGTAAAAGCATGTAAATGAAGAAAACTTATTTATAGCAGGTAAACCAATCAACAAGGGTGACTATAATTTCATTCAGTTTCAAAACTACTAAAAAATAATAGAAAGTACTTTAAATTATGCCTAAATGTATAAAATATTTGTTTCTAAATTTTTAATAATTTGTTAATAATTGTTTGCTTCCCGGTACCATAAAACATATATTCCTATATGAAACTGCCAATGTTGCCGATATCATCGGTCCGATACTCATAGGAAGGGTCCGATACGGATACTATGAACCTTATTGCAGACACAGAGTTAGAGTAGTATAATGTCCTACTAGAGTTGGTGATATTATATCAATATGATTCCAATATTACATTGTCATTTATCTGCAATTAACTTCCTCTTCCATAAGTATGTTTTATGATGAAAACAATAAACTAAAGCTAAGCAGCATTATGGCATTAAACAATCAATCCAGACTAGTGTCTCTGTTTTTTGTTTCTGCATTGACCAGATCAGTCCGGTGCCGTGAATCTTGCTCTCTGTTATATCTCTTAAAAGAGGGAAAATTTGAAATGAGTTTAAACTTCCATCTCTCAATATTTTATAGCCAATTTTCTGCAATGAAATGATCCTTTGATGAGAAAAAATTTGGCACCATTAATACTTGTTCAGAAGGAAGAAATTAGCACGTTATCTCAAGACGGAGGAAGTAATTAGCATAATTGTTTGGATTAGTAATATTAACCCATTAACTTGAGTATTTTTTGTCAGGTTCTTATATCTAGTTCTCTGACCTATTTCAGTGATGGTTAACAATTTTATTCGTCACCTATTTCTTTTATTACCTATGTCTCAATAGTATTTTCTTTTGAACATATATTTCACAAGAGAATGCCTCCAGAAGCAATAGATCTTGCATCACGCCTTATTCAATATTTACCCAGTTTTCGATGTACTGCAATAAGTTTTGCAACATTTGACATAATTGCTAAAGCATGACCAGATTTTATAACAAGTTACTGTTTTGACACCAATTCCCTTATCATTATATTTCAATGGTTTCCTTCACATGTGCATTCATCTGGAAAGTGTTATACTGCAACTTATCAATATGTAAGAAACTACGATTATTTTTGGCTTGCATTATTAGTTACTGATGTTTTTGTCGTGTCTTTTTTGTATGTGCTTCCTGTTAACCTGGTTTCTTCCAATCCATTGCCTTAACTCACTAGTAAAGCTCTATTACATATTGCCATGCATTTTTTCTATAATAGTGTGCATTTGTTATTAATTTGCTGTCTTCTCTGAGCCTCTGAATTTTTTTTCCATAGAGCATGGATCCTATATACCTATTTATACTAGTCATGTTTGACTAGATCAACAAAAAGTTGGTCCTTTTTTGCAATTAGGCTTTAAGCAACCGAACAATAATGGTAGTCTTATTTGATTTATTAAAGGACGATTATGTAAATGTGGTTGTACTCAAACCTTGGACGGTTGGGTCCTAGAAGAATATCTTTGATCATGTTTTAATTCCTCTGCTTTAGGATAATTTCATCTAAGAGTTTACTGTTGGTTATAATACCACTATTTGTATTTTGTAGTCTATACCTTGTATGTATTTCTTATCATATTTGAGATTTTCTTATTGAGTTTCTGATCAATCTTAGTATATATTTTTTAATTTCCTCAGTGTAACATTGAAAAACATAATACAGAGAAGTTTTGCAGAGGAATATGCTAAGAGAAAGTCTGATGAACATGAAAGTCTCACACAGTTGGGTGTTGATCTAATGCCTCCTTTTGTCATGGATGTTGTCCTCCAATGTCAAAAGTTGTCAATTAATATGTTTGAACCTCGCTATCGACTAATGGTGAGATGATATATTTGGTGATTCCAATTCTCTTAATCGCTCACACTCACTGCTCTCATCTTTGGAAGGTTAGCTTTACAATATTTATTAGATATATTCTGTATTTCGAGGTGTTTTGAGTTCTGCAGAAGCTATATTTAGTATGATCATCTTAAATTCTGCATATATTTTATCAAGAAAGACTTATTTGAGAAGACGAAATGGGATAAAAGATTTTGGAATATTCTTTGAATCCAATCTTATGCCCGTCACATTAGACCAGTTAACTTTTGCAATATCTATAAAAGTTTGCATCTCTCTTCTAATTCACTGGTATATAAGTTATTGTCGTACTTCTATATGCTTAATGCCTATTTTTTAAAATTAAGTGGACATTACTTATCAAATATGCATATTTGGGGGGACATTACTGTCCCAAGCAAGAAAATCTCTAGACCTTTGGCGTATTTTGGCATATTTGTAACATTTTGCAAAAAAATATTGTCTAAGCTTACAAGTTACACACTTAGGGTTGAGTCTATATCTCATACAGACTTAGGTGAATGCAATTTGAGTGTTACAAAATCTTTATGGGGGATTTGAGAGAACTATAAACCTAGTAACAGGGGTAATTTAGAAACTAACAATTTCTTCACTTAACTAGAACCTCTAGAACCTGATAATTTCTTCATTAACTAGTATTTTGCGTTTTCCTTACCCTCGTTCTTATTTTTCATATAGTTTCTCCTTTTGTCCAAGATTTTCGATTGTAAAAGTTGGTAACCATCGCTGATGATGAAACTCACTACGAGATCCACATTTTCGACATCCTTGTGGTGTGGACGTCTTCCAGATATGCACAAAATTCTGTTATGGCATGATCGTTACCCTCAATGCCTACAATGTAATCAAAGCTCGATGTATAGCAAAGTATCTCGACATGAGTGAAGCTGCAGAGAAAGGCAACTTTGTCAACAAGATCAAAGTCTTCCTCGCCTCTAGCATATTCCATAGTTGGAAATATTTGTAACGTCCTACGGGAAACAGAGAACATAATCTCTCTGTCTAGGTCCATCTTTTCATTTAAAATGTATATATTATTTGTATTTTTTGTTGTATGTACTTTTAATAACGTTTTATAAAGATTAACTTTTGGAATATGTTATTAAGTTGTTTTATTAAGTTAACATTTTTGGTGAACTTAATGGAGCTTTTGGATGTTGAATCATGGATTTTGTAGAATATCTTGCGCACCTATTATGTGTTTCAATGGTTAGTTTAAGAATCATCAAATTTATGGTTCAAACTAAAAATTGGAAAACGAAATTGAAATTTAAAAAAATACACAGGCACGTTAATAAAGTGTTTCAAATGAGGCCATAAGAACAATGCAAAAGCGATACTAAATATATTTAGGAACGGACGTAAAACGTTTCAAAATGATATTTAGAAACCTTTGAAGGGTGTTCCAAAAGTAATTTAGGAACACATTATATCTGTTCTAAAATCTAATTTTAGGAACATTTGATAACCATTTCAAATTAAATTTAGGAACGCTTTATAACTGTTCCTAAAATTGCAACGCCATTTTTAGGAACGATTATGATATGTTCCTAAAAATATTAGGAACATCTAAAAAATGTTCCTAAATGTCTTTTTTGGTGTAGTGAAAGAAAGAGTCACGAGTCAAAAGTCCAATGGGTGATACCGTCGAAAAGGCAAGGATTGCGTGAACCCCTCTGGATCAGATCCACAACCCTTAAACCAAATAAGGACCAGGGTTGCAGACCTTCACACGAGTAGAACCGCTCTCCTTACACAATCCGACGGACGGGACAGATCAAGACGCTAGGCGACTAATCTAGTCGGAAGTCTACCTAGCAGGCAATGAGATCAGGGATACTATACCAAGAAGAACATGCATGAGTTCAGTCCCGCAAACCAAAGGAGTGGCACTGCCCAATCCTTCGAACCAAATTCCCAACCGGGAATTCTGGAAAAATCCGGCAGAGTCTCCTTTGTATTCTGGACGGGAGCACCCTACAAATTGGGGCTAAAATCCATTCGGCACAACCCGCCACAGAATCGCAATTCGAGAACACTAAGTCTCGGCCTCCAGTAGCACTACGATGCGTACTGGGCACCAACCCTAGCCGAGAACACTAAGTCTCGGCCGCCAGCAGCACTACAATGCGTACTGGGCGCCAAACCAACATATGCAGCAAGAATCGCCACGCAGGGCGCACCAAGACCCACAGTCATATCCAAGCCACAAACAAAGTCAAAGAAATAGTTAGCCAAAGCCGTTACCCGACCGCGAGTCGGACACGGGGCATATGGGGACAATCCATACATGTCAGTCGTGCTCGTGTCCTCGGAGGTGTGGTTGACCCATCCGAGTTGTCCGATACGGTCTATCCCGGTATCGGACCAAGCTAATCTAGGTTTTCATGGCAGTTCTACTGCTAAGCTACACTACTCATGGTTATACATTTACAATAAATTAAATACAATAAAATCCAGGAGAGATGGCAAGAGCCGCCGATGAGCAAGGGATACTTGCCTAGAGGGCTCGGCTAGGTAAGCAAGTCTTCGGCGATCTGGATCCAAGCTAGCACGTCCATCGAGGTCCTCAGAACACATAATAACAATCATCAGAATTAAATAATAAAATAATAACAGGAAGCACGAAGGATGGCAGGAGGCTATACCATACGGGTCCCGTAAGCAGCGCAGGGATCTGGCACGAAAACTGAGGCACGCGGACCGACACGGACACGTAAACCGAGACGTATACGTATATCGAGACGCGCACGAGAATCGAGATGAACAGGAGACAACGTGCACGTAAATCAAGACGTGCACATAGATCGAGGAAATCACGAATATCGGGATGGCGCACGAATCAATGCGACACGCAAATCGGGGCATATACGCAAATCGAGACGGAGCAAGATTCAAGGAAGTACGCAAATCAATGCGACATACAAGTCGACGTATGCACGCAAATCGATGCGGTGCAGAGTCCAAGGTGATACGCAAACCAAGGCGGCACGTAAATCGGTACGGGTACGCAAATCGGAGCGGTACAAAAACCGAGATCGGCACAAAGGCCGAGACACATAAACGAGGCAACACGTAAACCAATGGGGCACGGTGCCCGAGGCAGTGCGGGGCTCGAGGCGTCCCGTTGCCCAAGGCAGCGCGTGAATCGAGGGTGCACGAAAGCCAATAAGGCGTACGCAAACCGAAGCATATGCAGAACGAGGCACACGCGGACCGAGCAGCGCACTGCTCGAGGCAGCATGTGCACCGAGGCACGTGGCCCGAAGAGCACGCAGCCCAAGGCTGGCTCGCTGCTCGAGCAGCGCGGGGCCCAAGGGCGTCCCGTCCCTCGAGGCGGTGCTGGCCCGGGCGCAGCAACGACACGACGGTGGTGCTGGCCACCGGGGAGAAGAGGAAAGGAAGGGCGGAGGAGATCGGGGCTCACCGGGGTCGGTCGGGCTCCGGCGGAGGGGACAGCAGCAGCAGCGGTGGGGGTGCTGGTGGCGACGGAGGAGGCCGACCGAGAGGGAGACGGTGGCGGCGGCGGCGGCGATGAGGGTGGCGTTGGTCGCAGCGGAGGTGGCCGGCTGTGGGGGAGACGACGACGATGATGAGGGCGGTGGCGGTGAAGATGAGGGCGCCGGCGGCGCTCAGGGGGCCGGAGGAGAAAGGGGGCAGTGGTGGTCGCGGAAGTGGTGACGGAGACGGTGGCCGGCGGTGGCAGCTCCAGGAAGAGGGTGCTCAGGGAGGAGGCGACGAAGGCGGTGGCGGTGCTGGTGGGTGATGGTGGCGGCGGAGGCATGGCCGCGACGGAGCTGGCCGGGCGCAGGGGCGAGCAGGAGCTCGAGGGAGAGGGGAAGAGAGATCGAAAGGGAGAGGGGGCTGAGAGCGAGTGAGAGAGAGAGAACTGAGAAGTGGGGGAGAGGAGAGTGAGGGATCGGGAGAGGGGGAGAGAGAAGAGTGAGGGAGGGGGTGGCGGCTGTTCGTATAGGGGAGAGAGAGAGAGATGAGTGCAGGGGTTGGGTTAGGGTTAGGTAAGGGGAGGAGTTAGGTTAGGTAATAAAATCAATAATAATAATAAGAATAATTATAACAATGGAACTAAAATACCAACTCCAAAATAATAATAAAATAATACAAATCGTAAATTAATACGGTAACGATAACCAAGAGTCCAGACCCTACGACGAAAACAAATCCTAATCCAGAAAAATAAATAAATTTTTAAACCAAGACGAAATCTGAAAACCACCCAAATACGAAATACGGTCATATACCTATTTCTAAAATAGGGATATGACATCCTACCCACCTTACAAAAATTTCGTCCTCGAAATTTCGAAATCATGTACATAAGATTTTCAAAACTAGCACATATAGGTACCATGAAAACTCTACCCACCTTACAGAAATCAAGTAATACAATAAGAAACGAACAAAATCTCAATATGAAAACATCAAAGAGAAAATGTCTAGCTACACAAATCAACTCATGAAGTAAATCCAAAACACCAAATAGGACCTCGAAAATCAAAGCCCCATAGATCAAAACAAGTACGAAATATTGAAAACAATATCAAAAACCTGAAATCCCTACTGCATAAAAATCAACAAAATCATAAAATAAAGGATACATGTCTCAAACCGGCGACCGTAGTTCCTAATATCCGAAAATGTGTCATGATCTTTCCTTGTCACGCCATCCGGAATGGCTGCAAAAGATGCATCAGGACACTATAATCGAGCGGCTGCAACTTTCGTTACCACGCCGTCATGGTATACTAGGGTCACCCGGTACTTTGACAAATACCCAAAATGAATCAATTCCATAACCCAAATATCCGAATCACTAAAATCACAAAATCTCTAACAGTATAACGAGTCCTAGAAAACCATCGAAATCCAAAATCCAGGTGAATCGTAACACACATCCGAAAATATCTTCAATAATAACCACAAGATAGCTTTTCTAGGAAAATACTCCATATCCGTAGAAAAATATTCCAAACCAAGGATCCATATCAAAATGTAATGTATAGAAAGTATATCTATAAACAAAATAATATCTGAAATAGATAATCATGAGTCCGAAAATATCCCGAATCAAAGGAGCTGAATTCATACAAGAACATCCACTGGATACTCAACAAATGTTAAAATATCCAATCTCAGAGTCCAGATGGAATCTTCATTCCGCAGCAATCCAGCCAATGCTCGAAGAGGGCGATAATGATACTAAGTCAACATGAAGTCAAGCACGAAAGGGATAACAAGAAATCAACCAAGGTGAAACACCGGTAGAGAGTACAGAACCCAAGACAGATAATCAAGTAACCCAACGATGGAGATAAGATGACATCTCATCGAATAAAACGATCGACATGACCAACTATAGGATCACATCGATCAAACAAGGATCAGGGGTAGATAACAACAAATGAGACAGGGCAAAGCAAAATAGGTCCAGGTAGAGATGGGGACCAATTCACAAGTTCAAGGGAGCGAAGGACAAGTGTAGCAAGTTAGAATCCCAAGGAATAGTGGACTGAGATCAACAATCATGTGATACCCAATAATATCTCAAAACGAGACCTGCATGGGCCACCACTAAAACCTTGTCACGCCCCAGTACCGAAATACTGGGACGGACTAGGCCAGCTACTCCGTATGAGGTATAAAACGTCATACGGCGATCGTAGCTGTCAATCTTGCTGGGTATCCTAGCAAGCAAGCAGTCTATGGCCTAAATCTGATCTCATATCCATAGGTAATAATCGATAAAATAACAAAAAGAGAGATAATCATATGAAAAACAGGAAATACTCATATAATAATCAGAGAGTCTACAATAAGAAATAATGTAGACAAGAATACCTTTCCGTACAGTTCCCTCATGGTCAGGAACTGAAGCACGTCCTCCAAGTCAAGTCTGGAAGATCCATATGGTCGGTCACAGGCAATCTGGGAACAATCCAGGGTTGGTCAGGCCAACCATAGCAAGTACCAGAAAGGAAGGCTCAAGGACGGGCGAAGAAAACCAGCAGGATATAATATGACAGGAATAGCATGTAAAAACATTAAATAAGGTAAGGGATCGTGCGGTACCAACGCACGATTATAGAATATAAGGTAGCAATCCAATTACTAGTACGTAAGTAACCAACAATCATCACAGTCATCCTAACATCCACTAATGCTTGCATTGCCAACTGGAACTCGTAGTCTATCATCAGAACAGTAACCCATCCCTACATCAAACAAGAATAAGGGAATGAATTACTGCACCGGGACAGCGTTACGTGCCAGCCAGCTTAGCAAGCAACAAGCCAAACAATTATATAAATAAGCGGCCACTCAAATGCCTACGGCTGTCTATGTGGAGGTTGGGTTACTACAATAATGCAATATAGGAATCCTCAGATCGTGCCATATCCCGCAAGGGCTAGCGAGGCCAAATAATGCATAGCAGGTAGGTATGCACGGTCCCTCGGAAGGCCACCGTGCTAAGCAAGAGTACATATAGTAGTCGGATACTGCCATATCCATGGCGGCCAACCCCGACGTGCCAGGACGAGCCTGTGGCGGCCGGTAATGCACGATCTCGGGATTCCGTTCCTTTCCAATGCTTCTACCATTTTTAGTTGCCTAGATTAACCCTACATTTATCCGGAATCACATGCCGTGGTCACATGCTCATCCTCCTAGATGTCGTACATCAGTACGAGAACGCTAAGTAAGAATCAGCCTCGGCACCTATAGTCCCAGTTGTGATCCATCCTTAGTGTTATGCAACAAACAAGCAAGCAATCCTAACCACGCTAAAACGATAGGCCAACTACCAGATACCCGTGCAGGTAATCATATAACATAGCCAGAATATCAAGATGGCATCGCAATGCCATATAATCATGGAAGTAGTACCTCAAAGTGCCAATAGACAAAGGAAACCGCAGTGCAAGGTCAGGGCCAGTACCTCACAGGGTAAGCTGGACTTATAGCACGGATATAGGTAGTCAGGTTTGGGACAAGGACAACTCTGTCAGTCACAAGAAGTCATCTGCCCACATCGTGGCATAGATATCAGGTCAAGTACAAGACCAGAACCTCTACTATAATAACATCTCAAGCATATATGGGAGCCTAAAGCTCCAATCATCAAGTCGGTCTATCCACCAAATCAATCTATCAAGTGTCTCCCATCCATGAGGGAGTGAATATCACGTTAATAAAGACAACCACCAAATACCAATCTCATCCCCCCTAACAATACTAGGCCCTCAGACTCACAAGAATCCTCCTAGTCAATGATCATAAGCCACTAGAAAACAAGCCCCTCAACTACCAAGACACAGAAATCAAACCAGGTTCTCTAACTACTGGAATGCACAAAGGCACCGGATTTAGGCATTTGGGAAGTCGAGTAAAAATTATATAATAATACCCTCGATATTCTCCTCGTTTCGCGAGATACTCGCACCAGTATCAAAATCCAAAAGTCCTCAAAGACATATCTGATCAAATTAGAACATCACCAAAGAACTAGCAACACCATCTAAGAATCTACTTAATCTACCATAATCACTATCTCAATATCCTATCTCCTCATAGTCAATCCTTGAATAAGATCATAATCCCAACACACGGGTCAACACTAATCAACGCCGTCGGAAGATGGCAAGGATTGTGTGAACCACTCTGGATCAGATCCGCAACCCTTAAACCAAACAAGGATCAGGGTTGCAGACCCTCACCCGAGTAGAACCACTCTCCTTACACAATTCGACGGACAGGACAGACAATGGGATAACAAACTAAACTAGAACACCATCTAAAGGAAGAGTCACGAGTCAAGAGTCCAATGGGTGATACCGTCGAAAAGGCAAGGATTGCGTGAACCCCTCTGGATCAGATCCACAACCCTTAAACCAAACAAGGACCAGGGTTGCAGACCTTCACCCGAGTAGAACCGCTCTCCTTACACAATCCGGCGGACGGGACAGATCATGACGCTAGGCGACTAATCTAGTCGGGAGTCTACCTAGCAGGCAATGAGATCAGGGATACTATACCAAGAAGAACATGCATGAGTTCAGTCCCGCAAACCAAAGGAGTGGTACTGCCAAATCCTTCGAACCAAATTCCTAATCGGGAATTCTGAAAAAATCCGGCAGAGTCTCCTTTGTATTCTGGACGGGAGCACCATACAAATTGGGGCTAAAATCCACTCGGCACAACCCACCGCAGAATCACAATTCGAGAACACTAAGTCTCGACCTCCAGTAGCACTACGATGTGTACTGGGCACCAACCCTAGCCGAGAATACTAAGTCTCGGCCTCCAACAGCACTACAATACGTACTGGGCGCCAAACCAACACATGCAGCAAGAATCGCCACGCAGGGCGCACCAAGACCCACAGTCATATCCAAGCCACAAACAAAGTCATAGAAACAGTTAGCCAAAGCCGTTACCCGACCGCGAGTCGGATACGGAGCATATGGCGACAATCCATACATGTGAGTCGTGCTCGTGTCCTCGGAGGTATGGTTGACCCATCCGAGTTGTCCGATACGGTCTATCCCGGTATCGGACCAAGCTAATCTAGGTTTTCATGGCAGTTCTACTGCTAAGCTACACTACTCATGGTTATACATTTACAATAAATTAAATATAATAAAATCCAGGAGAGATGGCAAGGGCCGCCGATGAGCAAGGGATACTTGCCTAGAGGGCTCGGCTAGGTAAGCAAGTCTTCGGCAATCTGGATCCAAGCTAGCACGTCCATCGAGGTCCTCAGAACACATAATAACAATCATCAGAATTAAATAATAAAATAATAACAGAAAGCACGGAGGATGGCAGAAGGCTATACCGTACGGGTCCCGTAAGCAGCGCAGGGATCTGGCACGAAAACCGAGGCACGCGGACCGACACGGATATGCAAATCGAGACGTGCACGTATATCGAGACGTGCACGAGAATCGAGATGAATAGGAGACAACATGCACGTAAATCGAGAAGTACACGTAGATCGAGGAAATCACGAATATCGGGATGGTGCATGAATTAATACGACACACAAATCGAGGCATGTACGCAAATCGAGACGGAGCGAGATTCAAGAAAGCACGCAAATCAATGCGACATACAAGTCGACGTATGCACGCAAATCGATGCGGTGCAGAGTCCAAGGTGATACGTAAACTAATACGGCACGTAAATCGGTACGGGTATACAAATCGGAGCGGTACGAAAACCGAGATGGGCACAAAGGCCGAGACATATAAACGAGGCAACACGCAAACCAATGGGGCACGGTGCCCGAGGTAGCGCGGGGCTCGAGGCGTCCCGCTGCCCAAGGCAGCGCGTGAATCGAGGGTGCACAAAAACCAATAGGGCGTACGCAAACCAAAGCATACGCAGAACGAGGCGCACGCAGACCGAGCAGCGCACTGCTCGAGGCAGCACGTGCACCGAGGCACGTGGCCCGAAAAGCACGCAGCCCAAGGCTGGCTCGCTGCTCGAGCAACGTGGGGCCCAAGGCCGTCCCGCCACTCGAGACGGTGCTGGCCCGGGCGCAGCAACGACACGGCGGTGGTGCTGGCCATCGGAGAGAAGAGAATAGGAAGGGCGGAGGAGATCGGGGCTCACCGGGGTCGGTCGGGCTCCGACGGAGGGGACAGCAGCAGCAGCAGTGGGGGTGCTGGTGGCGACGGAGGAGGCCGACCGAGAGGGAGATGGCGGCGGCGGCGATGAGGGTGGCGCTGGTCGCGGCGGAGGAGGCCGACTGTGGTGGAGACGGCGACGATGATGAGGGCGGTGGCGGTGAAGACGAGGGCGCCGACGGCGCTCAGGGGGCCGGAGGAGAAAGGGGGCAGTGGTGGTCGCGGAAGTGGTGACGAAGACTGTGGCCGGCGGTGGCAGCTCCGGAAAGAGGGAGCTCAGGGAGGAGGCGGCGAAGACGGTGGCGGTGTTGGTGGGTGATGGTGGCGGCGGAGGCATGGCCGCGGCGGAGCTGGCCGGGCGCAGGGGCGAGCGGGAGCTCGAGGAAGAGGGAAAGAGAGATCGGAAGGGAGAGGGGGCTGAGAGCGAGTGAGAGAGAGAGAACTGAGAAGTGGAGGAGAGGAGAGTGAGGGATCGGGAGAGGGGGAGAGAGAAGAGTGAGGGAGGGGGTGGCGGCTGTTCGTGTAGGGGAGAGAGAGATGAGTGCAGGGGTTGGGTTAGGGTTAGGTAAGGGGAGGAGTTAGGTTAGGTAATAAAATCAATAATAATAAGAATAATTATAACAATAGAACTAAAACACCAACTCCAAAATAATAATAAAATAATACAAACCGTAAATTAATACGGTAACGATAACCAAGAGTCCAGACCCTACGACGAAAACAAATCCTAATCCAGAAAATAAATAAATTTTTTAAACCAATACGAAATCTGAAAACCACCCAAATACGAAATACGGTCATATACCTATTTCTAAAATAGGGATATGACACCTTATAAGTCCTTTTTATTGTAATTAGATGGTGCTTACTCGTTCATCCCAGTATGTCACACTTGTGAATGGCACACTCCCCATCCAGTCAGCTGACCAGTTGACATCTCCACCTCCACCTACCATATTCCCCCTCTCTACAGATCCACAAACCCAGATGCCTCCACCACCTTACACCTTACAGGCCCAGCAGGACCCAATACTTCCACCACCCCCTATCACTATACCTACCCAGACTTCCGTCACACTCGATGGGAACCAACTGCTCACTCTGATCCAGGGGTTCCTAGTAACCCATCAGGAGCAGACCACCCTACTCCGCCAGAGCATGGAGCATTCTGAGGAACGTACCGTGGTCCCACCACCTGTAGAGCCGCGGCAGAGAGCGGGGACGATCAAGGACTTCATGGGTCTGAATCCCAAGGAGTTCTTTGGGACTGAGGGCATAGTAGTAGCAGATGACTGGTTAGACTCGGTAGAGAGGAAGCTCATTGGAGTTAGGATGCCGGATGACCTCCAGGTCAAGACAGTGGGATTTCTGCTGATAGACTTGGCAGGAGTTTGGTTCGGGAATAAGCCGTTATTCGCGAGAGGGAGGGCCACTTGGGATCAGTTCAAGACCCAGTTCAAGAAGAAATTCTTCTCGACCACCGCTAGGGTAGCCATGGGGCTACGATTCCAGAACATCCAGCAGGGGACCCGTTCTGTCGACGAGTATGCGATAGAGTTTAGTCGCCTGAGCCGTTTTGCTCCTAGTTTGGTTGCTGACCCTGAGGAGATGACGCGTAGGTTTTGCCATGGTCTAGTTCCAGACATTGGCATTCTTATAGTGGCGAACGGTATGACTGACTACTACCAGAGCTTAGAGTTAGCCCGGAGTATCGAGGAGCGCCTTCTGTCTTGCAAGAGGCCGGCTTCTGTACACATTGAGGGACCCTCCAAGCGTCAGGCTTTCCAGCAGAAAGTGTTGACGCTACACCAGCAGACATATCATCCTCCCACACCACATCATTCGACCCTGCCAGTTAGAGCCCCGGGACCCCGACAGCAGCAGAGGCCATTTCAGCAGGTGCAACATCAGTATCGAGGTCAGGACCCGAAGACGATCAGTTGTTCATACTGCAGGAAGCAGGGACACACCAGGAAGTAGTGTAGGAAGAGGCTGAAGTTTTGCTATACCTGTGGGTCTGATACCCACCAGAAGATGGATTGTCCTGTTGTACCTCCTTATAAGGGAGCTAGGCCACCTGTAGCTCAGCACCAGAGGGGTGGAGCTTTTGCGATGACGGTCGAGGAGACCAACGCTGCAGGTGACGGGTTAGCAGGTTTGTCTTTTCTGTCCTTCCTTTCCCATCTTGTTGTATGATTCCATTAGTACCTGTCAGGATATGCTTGTAATATGCTAGATAGTGTAGTTACCCTGTTCAAGACTGTGGAATCACGACCAGTAGGACTATGATTGCATGTTATCTTTTGACTTTGATTGACTGGGGGTTTGACCTAGAAGGAGTACGACTATCTTAATTTCGAGGACGAAATTTCTCTAAGGAGGGTAGACTTGTAACACCCAGTTTTCTGAAATTGGGATATTTTAAAATTTTATTATTTTTATTATTAAATAATGGTGATTTAGTCATGTTATGAATTTTGGTGATTTTTAGTTAGATTAAAACTATTTTCTAAGTCACGACTTATGACTTTGTGATTTTACTAGTATAACCCTAGTGTAAACCCTAGAGATTTTATAACCTAGAGACTAACCATGACCATGTAAGCCTAACCATGTGATTAGGATATTAAATTACCACTTTTTAGTCAAAAGGATATTTTGGTAATTTATTAGAATTTATTTGGATTTATGTAATTTATTATTCTTTAATTAGTTGATTAGTGCCATGATTAGTCCCTAACCTAGTTTACCCTAATCTAGAGATTAGTCACTAACCTTGGAGGGTAATGTTAGATATTAGCTTTATGTGTAAATATCTAGGTTTGATAATATCTAGATATTTTACTTTTAGATATTTCCTAGAAACCTAAATATCTATCTACTTGGTCCAAGACTTAGAAGCTAAGTTTGCTAGGTGGAAGAACCCTAAAATATCTACCCTTGGCAGCCCAACCCTACCCCCTTCCATATAAACACACCCCCCTTCATTCAAGCCTCATTTACATACACCTAAAACCTAGTTTTTTCCTACAACTTCACACCCTCACCATTCAATCAATTTAGCTCCAAATTGAGCCTAGTTTCTTGCATTAGACTCCCCTACACTAGAGGATACCAATTGTGGCTTGCTAGCAAGGATTTGTGAAGCTTTGGATATTAGGAGTTGAAGGAGGATTTCATTCAAATAGGCCTATATTTGAGGATTTTGCACTCATAGGTAAATATCCTCAAACCTAGTTAATATTGTGTTTTCTCTTCATAATTGTATGCATATAGGTAAACCCTAGCTGTGTGTCAAGTTTGGTAGAAAATAGGTTTGGTTTGGTGTCCGTATCGGACACGTATCTGTGTTTAAATTACAGTATTTGGTAAAATGTCACTTAGAAATAAAAGTTGTTATTTTCTAAACCAAATTGCATATTTGGGTAGCCCTTAGCATGCTGATTATGAAACACTAGGACTGAGCACGTTATCGTGTCGTGTCCGTGTCCAAAATGGATACGAACACGCTGTGCACACACAGTGCACTGTGCCCTGCTACCCGACCCCCTTTTCTCCCTCACCTGGACACGTGGACACGTGAAACTTGACACAAACCTAGCAGCAATGTCTGACAAGACATCTCCAAAGTTTTGTGTCAAGTTGTGTCGTGTCGAGTGAGAAATTCGACACGCACTGACCATACACTACACTGCACGAACACATTTTTTCTCACTGACACGCGAGTCGTGTCGACTCTAGACACGTTGTGGACACCTCGTGGTGACACGAGGGTGTAGCCCAACACGTGGGCTACACGTGGACTTGACCACGTGGCCCTACGTGGCGTGTGTCGTGTCCACGAGACACGTGCACCGCTGTACGATGTAGTATAAACAGCGTGTATCAGTCGAGAAAACCCGACTGATACGGGCCTCGTGTCGACGCTGTGTGACACTTGGACACGAGACAGACACTGGGACACCTAGCCTGACCCTAGGCGAACTTACACACGTGTGCACGAGACACGAGGATACGTGTGCCGTGTCCTACACGCGTGTGCACCTTAGCACGATACTGTGCACTGTCAATTTACCCGATTTGGGTTTCAGTCTCCTGGACACGCCGTGTCGTGTCGTGGTGGACTCCCATGGACATACACGACACGTACACGTGTGGGGACACAATTACCAACCACTATTTTAGGGTCTTAACTAGGTTTAGGTGTCGGATTTGGGTTTCCTCCAAATTTCCTTCACTGAACAGTATTTTCTATTTTTTCAGTATTTTAAATAAATTTTAAATTGATTTATATGTATATATATACGTATATTAGTGTGTATATACTGTATATATATGTATATAAGTATATGTGTATGTATGTAGGTGTGTGAGTGTGTATATGTATGTATATATGTAGATATGTGTGTGTAGGTATAGATGTAGATATGTATGTAGTGTGTGTGTGTGTTATGGGTTCACCTATTTCAGTTTTCTGAGAGCAGAAACCCCCCCCCACTGTCACAGTGACACACACCACTGCCTCACCATCTCTCTCTCTCACTCTTTTATACTCACCCTCTCATTTTCTCTTCCTCTATCTATATGTATTGTATATACATAGGTTTATTATATATATTTGTATTTGATTATATTTTGTGTCTAAATATATATACTATATGGTATATGAGTATTACATAGGCTATAGACCTATGTAGTTATGTTGTATATATATATATATATATATATATATATATATATATATTTTTTTTTTTTATGTTGTATATATATATATATATATATATATATATATATATATATATATATATATATATATATATATATATATATAAAGTTATATATATATATATATATGTGTATATATATATATATATATATATATATATATATATATATATATATATATATATATATATATATTGTATAGAGATAGAAACCTAAATGGTATTAGCCTATGGAACCTAATTATTAGCCTATGGCCAAATTGGGGGTTGACCCTAATTTGTCTAAGTGACCCCTTGACCTAGGTACCTTAATGACCCTTATTTGACTAGTATTGACCAAAGTCAACCTTAGGTCAAAACTTGACCTAATTAACCTAGAATTGACTAGGATTAACCTAAAATGACTAGTTTAACTAGTCTGGCCATGTTTGACCTAACTTGACTAGTAGACCTAGTTGACTAGATAATTAACCATTGTTGACCAAAGTCAACTATAGGTCAACTATGACCTAATTGACCAAGAGATGGCTTGGATGAACATAGATGGACTTGTTGACTAAGATTTGACTAAACCCTAGGCTATTAACTAGTTGGTTTAGGTTTGACCTATATATGAGTATATTATTGTGACTTGGGTTTTGTGGAAAGACCTATGTAGATTAAGATATGTATGGGGTTAAGTTAGATACTTAGAGTCGAGTCATGACTTGAGATTGGAATATGGGATTAGCTTGATTATAGGATTAAGGTTGGTATTATATATATATGTATTACATGTGATATACTTTGTATAGGTAATTGTAGTATAGTATCTTAGGTATTCTAAGACATGTTAGCCTATAGTTAGTTTTGAGTTAGCCTTATAGGGTTTGACTGGATGTTGACCATTAGTCAAGATTAACCTAATTACCTTGTTGACTAGTATATGATTAACCAAAACCTTAGTTTGTCTGAGATTGACCTAACTTGACCATATTGACTAGTAATTGACTATTCTGACC
Organism: Iris pallida; assembly: GCA_029216955.1. Classification (NCBI taxonomy): domain Eukaryota; kingdom Viridiplantae; phylum Streptophyta; class Magnoliopsida; order Asparagales; family Iridaceae; genus Iris; species Iris pallida. Next base: position 10,645,904 of record JANAVB010034417.1, read on the forward strand.
ATTGTTGACTAAACCCTAGATAACTTAACTAGTTTGGCTAGAATATTTGACCAAGAGTTGACTTTAATCTAGATTAGACTTGTTTAACTTTGTTTGATCTTGTATGACTTAGTTTAACTTCTTGTGACCTAGTATGACTTAATTTGACTTAGTTTGACTGTAGTGTTGACCAAGTTTGACTTTGACCTAGATTGGCTTGGAAATCATGTAGATTGCATTGTATCTTATATTTACCTTCATATTAGACATGTCATAACCGTATTACTCTATTTTAGGATATTGTGACCCTGGTACAGACATCTGATATTATATTACTCTTTTCAGAGTATCAGGCGAGTACATTCTCTGATAGTTCTCTCATTTATTTATCGATTACTGTATTTCAGTTCTAGTTAGTTCTATATGATTCTCTGTATCAACACGTATGGATATTTCTGGATTCATGTATCGACACATACCTTACTTGCTGGCCTCTATTACTAGAGTCATTAGTATTATTCCGGAATTATTTCTGGAATCATCATGTATTGGCCAGACTCATCTCGATTCTTTTGTCGATTTTGGATTCACTTGCTGGGCGGGGAAATATTGAGTAAGACATGTAGACATACCCCAAATCTAGAATCTCCTACTGGAATCTATCGGAAGCATAGCCATCTCTTGCCCGATTAGTGAGAGATGTGCCTGATACCTATAGCAGTTTACATGTCGACCTCGGTATTTTAAAACATACTGTTAGATCATAGTTAGACTCACCCTAGTTTCATTGATCACTGTTGGACTCATCTTGTACTGGAAATCATCTGGTATCGGATTATATGGACTGGACTCACACTGGGATTACATTAGACTTATATCGTACTGTCTGGACTCATACATGTTATTCTAGTTCAGTTAGCTTTTATTACAGTCTTCATTGCCATGATTCTTCTCTTGTTTTAGTTACCTTTCTTTTCTTGTATCTTACTGTTTCTCTATGCCATCATTACCTATATAAAACTGCCATGCTTATCAATAAAACTGTCTATAACTGCTTTATAGTTCTTTGTCATTTACTTGGATTTTCTAGATGAGTTGTACTCGTTCCCGTCCTGATTGGACCTGTTGAAAATATTATAGATGATAATCCTGAGGATACATGCCCTACTTTCCATGGACCTGGCGAGGGATTAGCTACCTTTGGTCCCGACTCTCAGGAGTGATTCAGGAGATTAGCTAGTAGACTACTTTAGCTTTCATGTTTTGACTTGTTGCATTAAAGTTAAGTTATTGAGTCTGTATTAAGTTGGTTTGAGACATTGTTGTATTATTTTAGTAGTTAGTCGTTGTTGTCTTTAATTCCTTAGGTATAACTTCTGTGCTTTAGACTGTGATTGAGTATATCATACCCTTTGCTTGTCCTCCATTCGGAGCTGATATATGGACAAGTACATTATATACACTGCATGAGATTAGTTAGCAACCTAGGACAGCTTACTACCGTCGACACTGCGGCGTAGGCTGGACGTACCCACTTCTCGTGCCCCTATACAGGGTACGGGTCGTGACAGTAGCGCTTTCCAAAGCAAGAGGGGGCAAGAAATTCAAGCCATGCCATATGGTATCCTCCCTATCTACGAGGTTCTATCTGGCGAGACGCGATCGGAGAAGACTTATCTTCGGACGTACGATCCCGCACAAGAAGAGGCACTACCTTCTCAAGCTCCTACTGCCCCCATAAGCTCAAAAGCCGGCCCGTCCAAGCCTTAAACTACGGACAAATCCAAGCAGAAGGAGACGCGGTTTGACAAATCTCTAAAGGCGCCAGCTTTCGAAGGCATGGATCGACCCTGCAACTTTGATATACTGGCTCAGATAGCCAATACACCTGCCAGGTTTTCTCTATTTGATCTATTGCGGCTCTCCAAAGAAACGCGGAAGGCCTTAAGTGAGGCATTACTATATGCCGACTCTTACCTTGTTGAAGTCAATGCCCCCGCTGAAGATCCTGTCTCTTGTCCCCACTGCCACAGTACTATGGAAGTGGTGCCCAGCATCACCTTCTCACAGAAGGACATGCTACTCAAAAATAATCATCCTGATAGATCCCTGTACTATACAGGGTATATCTGGGTGATCAAGGTAGACCGCATGCACATCGATCTAGGATCCTCCTTCAACATCATTCCTAGAAGTTTGCTTCAAATTTTGGGAATCCCTCTGCACAAGCTATCCGTAACCAACACAAACATCATGGCTTTTAATGCTGGTCGAAGCCATCCGCTGGGCAAGATCCGTTTTAAATGCCAGATTGGTGATCTCCGAATGGAGGTTTTCTGCTACGTGATCGATGCCAACGTATCCTATAACGTCTTGTTGGGACGTCCATATTTGCCATTGATTATAAAAGAATAGAACAATTATATGGGAGGACTGAACTTTTACTTCACAATACAAACTCGCTCGTACAAAGAAAGCCTAGGGACGAAAACCTAGGTACAACAATCTAAGTACAATTGTTTAGTTTTTTTTGGAGGGTGACGGTAGAGGCTCGGGAAAGCGACGGCAGCTCTGCCTTACTACTTGGACGATCAGACGTAGCCTGGGCTCTGATGAAGAAATGCTCTCAGGATGGAAAGACTCTTCTGTACGTGCCTTTGTCTCTCTGTGTGTCTAGCCGGGTGGAAAGGATCTCTTTTGTAAGGGAATGGCACCTTGCTATATTTTTTTCGGGATCCGATGCTTCTGCAAGGGAATGGAACCTTGCTATTTATAGGAGTGGGGTGTGATCATTAGGGTTTGCAATGATTGTCCCTTGAAAAGTCGGCGGCCAATAATCTGGACCATTGATCTTGATTACATCATATCTGGGCAGTTAATTCTTGATTGTGCCAAATCTATATGGTCAATTAATGCTGATTACAATAAATCTTTGTAATTTGTCATGACAAGCTCGGATCTTCTGCCATGTGTCTAATTTGCTTAATTACAATAAATCTAATTTGATCTGAGTAATAATGGTGATTGCACTAAATCTGGTTGTCAGGATTTGTGAGCAGCCATAACCCCGAGGGGATAAGACAGCCACGTGTCTCAACTTGTCATGAGGATTGCCACGTGTCTCAACTGTCATAAGGACCGCCACGTGTCATGAGGACCACCACGTTTCTCTCTGTCGTGAGTGGGGCATCTTGATGGAGTCGTATGAATGCGGTCTCTAAGTGAATCGCATACGGGTGGCCCTCCACGATCCTAGCCGCATGAAGCTAGCAGCCGCATGAGGGTGACTGTCGTATGAAGGAGGCAGCCGCATGAAGGTAGTAGCCGCATGAAGCGGGCGACCGCATGAAGGAGGCAGCCGCATGAAGGTAGTAGCCGCATGAAGCGGGCAGCCGCATGAAACGGGCGGCCGCATGGGAGTGGCAGCCGCATGAAGAGGGCGGTCGCATTGAAAGAAGCAGCCACATGAAGTGGGCAGCCACATAGGGGTGCTTGGGATTCGGCGGATCCTGTCAGTTATAAAAGATTTTCTTCTTTTCCCAAGGAGAACGCCATCATTATTTCAGCTTTATGTTAGAGTTTTCATTCATTGTGTCAGAGCTGTCATTCAATACGTCAGAGCAATTAATTACGAGGCTGCTTTATGGCCAGCTGTAGAAGTAGACAACGTATGGCCACATGTATTTGCCTGAGCCGCATGGAGCTGTTGGGGAGTCTCGAGCCGCATAAAGGTCTGAAGGATTCCTGAGCCGCATGAGGCTCCTTCTGTTTGGAGCCGCATGGACTTCCTAGCCGCATAGGATGTTCTAGCCGCATGGATTTCTTAGCCGCATGGCCTTCATAGCTGCATGGGTCATTTCTGGCCGCATAGATTATCTGGCCGCATAGACTGTCTGACCGTATAGGCTCTCTGCTACGTATCTCTGCCACGTATGTATCTCATTTATTACCCTTGATTTGCTTTAGATTTAAAGCCGCCTTTTGGGGTAGGATCCCAAGGGTCGTTTTTTTAAATATCCGGATTTTCCTCGATGAACGAAGAGTCGGTTTGGTTTTTATGTGGCACGCGGATCGAAGCGTTCCTCCTCTCCTTTGTCTGCCTAAAATAAGAGGGTTTGTGGAGAGGGTAGACTTCTTTACTTTCTCGTCTTCCACTTCCTTTTGCCCTAAGTTGCTGTCTTCGTCTTTCTTCTCCGCTCATCAGTCAACAATGGCCCCCAAGTCTTCTACAGCCACGGCGAAGGGAAAGGGAGTGGCTTCTTCGTCAGCCCCGATACCTGAAGTCCACCCCGACGTTTACCCCCCCAATTGCTGGTAAGGGTTTGGACGGATCGTATACTTTGAAACAAAGACGGCTCTGTTGCATGCTTTATGTACAAGCCTTTAATGTGTTCCTCATTTTCGTCGAACTGTTCAAATTGTATGGGCCACATGTACATTCTATCTCCGAGCCGCATGGGGGTATACCCCATGTCCGAGCCGCATAGGAGTTGTCTAGTGGCCGCATAGACGCTTCACAAACTGGACCGTATGATGACCCTTCGAACAGAGCTGCATGAGTCCCTCTGAATCGAGCCGCATGAAGCCCCCTCAAACAGGGCCGCATAAGTTCGTCTGGATTGGGCCGCATAAGGCTGTGCTGAATCGAGCCGTATGAGCTCCTATAAAATGAGCCGCATAATGATCTGCTAAGTAGAACCGTATAAGTCCACGCTAAACAGAGCCGTATAGGCTTACCCTAATCAGTGCCGCATAAGCTCGTCTTTAAATAGAGCCACATAAGCTCGTCCTTAAATAGAGCCGCATAAGCTCATCTTTAAATAGAGCCGCATAAGCTCGTCTTTAAATAAAGCCGCATAAGGTCATGTAAGCCAAAGCACTCAGTAGTTTCGTTTTAGCCATCTTTTGATTGTTTCTTTCTTTCTTTCTTCAGTGAATCTGCCAGTGAATGCTGCTGGAGAACTTCTGGTGGGGCACGCCCAATCTGCTATGGGCTATAGGTATGATCATATAGTCGAGTATATGACGAACCAGCTCCCAAAAGAGCCTTTGGAGAGGTTGAATGCTATCAAGAAGCAGTCCTTTCACTTCCTCTGTGCCATGATAAACTCGGGACAATTGGAGGGGGAATACCTGAAGCCTGCGTTCCTCTTTGGGGATGCTTTGTCTGTGAAGAATACCCGGGCGCTGGATATATCCGAGAGCTGGGACTTTACTCTTGACGGGGTGGAGATCCATATCCCTCCGATAGAGCGTCATTTTCCTCTGTCCTGGTTCAATATGCTACCACTAGACAGAAAGATGGTAGACTCCTTGACTCCCAGCAAGTCGGGAATGTTTGTGGGAAACATCCATTACAATAGGAATTTGGGGTCAGCGTATCCGGGAAGGGAACCGGTCAGTCGGTACGTGATGGGACTTGCTCCGGGTACCTTCACAAATGTAACGGGTCTCAATTTCACGTTTATCCAAGCTGATTCCTTCTTGAACCAGCTTGCTCGGAAAGGGTCTTATCCCGTCAGCCGGTTGGCGTTGGTGAACTGGATAAACCCTATCCCTACGTGGGCCAATTTGACTACGTAGGTTCTGCAAAAGTATGAGGCTTTCTTGCGTGAGATCGGCCTCTACCACGCCATTCGGGGCACCTGTCATGGTCTATCCATAAATAAACCGTTGTTCATGGCTCTCCTGGAGATGTATAACCAGAGTACGGGTACCTTCTTTATGCCCGGAGAGGAGCTGGGACTTGCTCTGTACGAGATGTACGTTGTCTCCAAGCTGCCCTGGGGGGAAGAAGTCTTTGAAGTGTACACCCCTACGAGCGAAGAGCTCGAGGATTTGGATCGGCAGTTCCCGGGCTTTGTTGCCGTATATCGGGAATTGTTATGTCACCACAGTACTTGTCATCAGATGACTATCAAGAAAGATGGTAGCTCGGAAGGGAGCACTCCTTACACCACCACCTGGGTCACATACCTTTTCATACTCGACGCCTCAGGCCGGGTTTCTTCTCGAGATCCTCAGACTCATGAGGAGGTACAACACTTGGTGTCAACTGCCAAGAGATCGAGGTCCACGGGCGACACCTTTGGGAGTAAGACCCACTCCTTTAGTTATTTTTATCATGGTACTCAGCGACTGTCGGAGAAGGAGCTCCTTGCAGGATTTCAGATGGTGTGGCTACGGAACTACGTAGTCTCTGGAGGGGCGGGTTCTATTGAGAGGATCAATCGCCACTTTATCCTTCCCACCGTAAAGCTGGCTTTTAGGGTCAAATTGGCCCTTCTTTCGGCCATGGTGTGCAGTATACACCACGACCTTCGTGCCTTTTCGTCCAAGGTCATCGCCCGTGACATGGCAATAGATTTCGAACATGTAGAGCTGCCATACCATTATCTAATGGGGTGGCTGTTAATGCACTGCCGGTCTTTGATGAGGCCTGGAGTAGAAGACGGCGTTACGGCCGATGATGCTTTCATTTTCCGATTCCACCATCAGCCCTGGGAGTGCAGCACCATGCCAGCCTGTCGGAGGACGCTGGCGAGAGTGGACGGATACGAATTTTTTGTGTTTATTCCTCGTTTCACCACTGAAGAAGTGAGGAGCGTTCATGTTGATGGTACCGAACCTCCTCTCCTTTTGCCAGAAAAACTGCTCCTTTGGCTGCGCAATATCCATCTTGCGCACTTAGTATATCGTAACCACAACAACGTCTACCTGGAGCTCTACTTGCCCAGCAGGTTCTTCCGCCAGTTCGGGTATAGCCAGCTATTTTTTGATAGTCCCAGCTCTTGCCTGGGCTTTGAAGGCAGCGTCCTGGATGGTATCAGGGCATGGCATTATTATGACAAGGTTCATACCCGAACCACCTTTTCAGTTCCTGATGGTGAGGTGGCATGAGAGATTTTGTATACGACAGTCCTATACCATGTTACGGCGAGCAAGGCTCCCATTAATTTCGACCCGAGTACCAGTTTCATCGTGGGTACTGGCTTGGCGGAGAAGCCCAAGGGGCTTAAGAAGAGGAAGAGGAAGGCGAACACAGTTCCCGTCCCTGACTCGGAGTCCACCACTGCGGATAAGGAGAATGATGAGCATGATGCAGCTAACTCTTCCCTTCGGGTGGAAGATGTTGGGGCGGATCAGTCGCCTGTTATGTCAGATGAGATGGTGGCGGATCAGCCACCTGTCGTGCTAAATGAGATGGTGGTGGATCAGCTGCCTTTTGCACCTGGTCCTGTACGAAAATATAGCAGGCAAACCTTTCCTGTTGGCGGTATTCCTTACTCCCGGAAATGGGCTGCGACCAGACGTCGCAAGCTAACTATAAAGGAGAGAACTAAGGACGTTGACCCCGCTTCGGAGGTAAATCGAGTTACTACCATCTTTATTCAGTTCTTCCTTTCTCCTGAACTTTGATCTTAATTATTTTCTTTTCCTCTCGTAGGCATCAGAAGAAGAGGAATCTCGAGAATCGACCACTGTTTCTGAAGTCGATTCGGCCCTGAACACTTTGATCAATGACATGTGTGCCAAAATTATTCCTGTTGGGGCTCTCTCGATTACGGCTGAGGGATCTAACGTTGCTGAGGTATCGACTCGAGACGACGAGGGCTCCGATGAACCTGTCCCCAAAACTGTTGAATTCCATCAAGGTGACGCTGATCCAGTCGTACCTCCTTCCGGGGCGACTGAGACAGAAGAGCCAACTGAATTCGGCTTGGGGGTTACTGGTGAGGGGACTATGGCGGTTGTGAGCGAACCTCAGCTTCCACAACCCTTCCCTGGTAAGATAAGCCAAAATTTGACTAATGAGGAGGCCCATTCGCTCTATCATCACATCCTTCGGGTTAAGTTGATTGATGGTTGCTCTGGACATACAGGTCCTGCCTCTTCACTACCCATGACGGATACTGTCAGGGAAGGCTCTGCCAGCAGGGATTTGGTGGAAGGGAGCGTGCCCCCTCCTCTTCCGACTTATCTTGAGGGGCCTTCAGCCGGATCGAGTTCGGGAGGTCAGATGGCGGCACAGCCTGGACATGGAGTAATGGTCCCTGCATCTTCCTTTGCTCGTATGACTTCGGGGGTTGACCTCTCAGCCTTACCGAGTATCCAGATTGTTCGGGCCGCGGAAAAAGAATTGGCCGCTGTTCAAGCGTTCTTTCGCTCAGAATTTATTTCCCTTGTGGCAGGGGCGGCAAGTTCTATTGCATCTTCTTCGATACTGCCAGCTACACCTCCTTTGATACCGTCCTCTACAGAAGTTCTGGATGAGATGTCGCAGGATGTGGTTGATAGTTTCTACCGCCACTTAAAAAGAGGAGTAGAAGTTACTGTGGTATGGGGGACCCCCTTTGCCTTGGCCCAACAATACGCTCGTGGCTAAATTGAGACCCTTAAAACCCTTCCTGGCGGGACAGGGATAGCTGCGCTTCTGGAGCCCAAACTGTTAGAGGCTGATCAGCTTGTGGCCTAGTTTCAAGTGCTGCGACAAGCTGATCTGTTTGTAGCAATTGATCAGGAGCAGGGGTTCCTCACCACTGCCCTGGAGAAGATAAGGCTTGCGCGAGATACATCTAAGCCGATTATAATAAAGGACCTTGGCGACCTATCTCTCTTGTACGACCAACTGAGCCGCCGGAGCGAGGTTTGCAGGGCTTGGGAGGCGGCCGCCTCCCAGGGAGTAATCGATATAAGAGAGCAGATTCTCGAACTTCAAAAGAAGCTGGCCTTCTTGGAGTCTGAGCTTGAAGCTTCCCGTGCGGACAAAGAGCTGATTATTCAGGATGCCGAAAGGGTTTCTCGAGCTTCTCCTAACCTGGAACGTGCTCTGAAGAAGTTTGAAGATGGCTGGCGGGCTCACGCGCCCTTGGAAGATGCGGCGCTGCTGACTCAGGAGGCCGAGCGTCGGGCGAAACGGAGGTTTGAGCAGTCGACTGCCTTGTTGAGGGACCGTCTCAGGGCATTATGTATCGCCGAATAATAGTCGGCTTTTTTCCTTCTTTTGTTTTCGTTGCTTTCCTTTCTTGAGGAGGACGTGGTCCCCAGAACATATAGTACTTTTGCCTTTCAAATAAAAGAGTATGCTTTATTCTACCCTTTATTTGTACTGCTTATTGTGTTTGTGGTATTGTGGTATTCGCCCCATTGGGGAACTGTTTGTGGACTTGTTACCCTGGGTATACCTTGGTTTTAGGTACAGATAACAAGTTGATGGGGATACTTGGAATAAATCCACAGTAAGGTGGCTATGGATGTTCCTGGTATCGGGAGAAAGAATGCCATGGGGCAGCTAGGCCCCCGGGGCATGATGAGAAGTGAGGGTCGTGTAGTAGAAAACTTAGTACAACATTTGGGGTCAACAGTGGACATTTGTGGTCAACAGAGGACATTTGTGGGCTTATTATCCTTGGCGTACCCTGGTTTTTTTTGGTACGGATAATAGGTCGAGAGAGAACCAACATACTTACTCAGAGGTAATGAGGACGTGGTAAATATGATGGTTTCTTCGATGGAGCCTTCCCACTCAGAGGTAATGAGGACATGGAAGGAGTGGGCTCCATGAAGGGAAAATAGAACAACTCAGAGGTAATGAGGACGTGGACGTTCTACGTGAGGGGGCGGTTTTTTTTGGTGGAAGTAAAAACAACTCAGAGGTAACATCGACATGGTTGTCTTTGGAAATTATGTGGATCTGTTACCCTTTTTGTGCACTGAAAGTGCGGGTATTGGATCATAAGGAGTGAGCTCTTTTTAGGAAAAAAAGTTCAGAGGTATAATCGTACATGACTTCCTACCTAAAAGATGCGATATAGATTCATCTGTAGTGACTAGAGTGTAAGTTTAGCGGTACCTGCGGGTACATAACTCGACAATCTAGGAGATTTGGAGTTGGTATGTGAGTTCAGTGGTACGAAAGGATACATGACTCGTCATTCTGGAAGATTTATAGTCGGGATGTGAGTTCAGCGGTACCAGCGGGTACGTAACTCATCACTTTGGAAGATTTGAAGGCGAGATGTGAGTTCAGCGGTACTAGCGGGTATGTAACTCATCACCTTGGCAATTTGTAGGGCGGATGTGAGTTCAACGGTACCAGCGGGTACGTAACTTATCACCTTGGCAATTTGTAGTTGGGATGTGAGTTCAGCGGTACCAGCGGGTACGTAACTCATCACCTTCGCAATTTGTAGTTGGGATGTGAGTTCAGCGGTACCGGCGGGTACATAACTCATCACCTTGGTAATTTGTAGTCGGGATATGAGTTCAGCGGTACCAGCGGGTACGTAACTCATCACCTTGGCAATTTGTAGTCGGGATGTGAGTTCAGCGGTACTAGCGGGTACGTAACTCATCACCCTGGAGGATGTCGTTTCAAACGTAATACTTCTTTAGAAACTTGCCGTTGATGGGCAACATGAGCAAGTCTCCATTTTGTTTTGCGAGACGGTAAGCTCCATTAGAGAATACAGCATCAATGATGAACGGGCCTTCCAACTTTGGCTGGAACTTGCCGACGGTTTTATGAGTCATAACCATCGGCCTCCGAACTGCCAGAACGAGGTCGTCCACTTGGAATGTTCTGATTTTAACCTTCTTGTTGAAGGCTCCGGAGATACGTGCCTGGTATAGCTCGATTCGTTGTTGAGCTAATAGGCGCTTCTTATCTAGGGCCTCCAACTCTTGTAGTTGGCGATGGTGATTATTATCTGTCGTCAATCTGTATGTGAGAGCGACACGGAGTGAGGGGATTTGAGTCTCCAGTGGGAGAATTGCCTCGCTTTTGTATACCAGAGAGAATGGTGTGTTCCCGGTGGCAGTCCGTACGGTAGTACGGTACGCCCATAAGCATCCGTCGAGCTTTTTATTCCAGACATGTTTGTTTGATGACACGAACTTCTTGAGAAGCTTGATGATTGTTTTGTTGAATTCTTCAGCCAGACCATTAGCCGCCGGGTTGTATGGTATTGAAGCAATATTCTGGATTCGGTGTTTGTCGCAAAATCGATAGAAGGCGTGGCTTGCGAACTGCGGACCATTGTCGTGGATGATCCTTCAGGGCAGTCCAAAGCGATTGATGACATGATGCTTGAGGAAGCTGATCATATTTGAAGTCTTGACTTCTTCCAGCGGAATAGCCTCCGCCTTTTTGAAGAAATAATCTGTGATTGCGAGTATGAAACGATGTCCTCTGGACGAGGATGGAGTGATCGGACCGATAATGTCCATTCCCCATGCTTCGAAGGGCCAGGACGCCACCGTCGGATGTAGAAACTCGGATGGCTGGTGGATGAAATCTGCATAGACTTGGCAGGCATTGCATCTTCGTGCATAGTCTATTGCATCTGCAACCATCGTGGGCCAGTAGTAGCCCATTCGACGAAGGCGATCTTGTAGTTTTTGGCCAGGCTGATGGGCCCCACAGATGCCATCATGAGCTTCACACACAGCTTCTTTGGCTTCTATGTTCGACAGACATCGAAGCAGTAATCTATCGTATGATCGCCGATATAGCATTTTCGTCTTTGTATCGTAGAAGAATATGAGGGAACGTCTTCTGATAGAAGTGGCTTCCTTCGGATTCTCTGGCAGGATGTCGTAGACTACGAAGTCAATGAATGGTTGTCTCCAGTCTGGTGCTTCATCGACTGTCAGCGCGGAGTAACTCTCAACACATTGAACATTATTCCTGGGACAGACCAACTCATGGCCTATGATGTCAACCAGATGATGAGCATAATTTGGAACTGTTAAGGAAGCGGCAAGGCCTGCTAGGGCATCGGCTTCAATGCTCTGAAGCCTGGGAACGTGCTCTATGAAGAACCCTTCCAAGGACGAGATAATGTTAATCGCTATTTGGTGATAGGGGATCATGTCTTCATGGTGAACCTCGTATGAACCCTAAATCTGATTAATGATTAGCTGCGAATCGCCGTATGCTTCAAGGTACTCTACCCCCAGCTCTTTTGCTAGTCGGAGGCCAATGACCAAAGCGTTGTACTCGGCCACGTTGTTTGAATAGGGCTCCGTGAGAGAATAAGCTCGATTGATCACCAACCCGATGGAAGAAGTCAGCACTACTCCGACTCCAGCGATGATGTTGCCTTTGGGCCCGGTTCTAGAAGTGTCGTCGAAGAACATTTGCCATATGGTATCATGGGAGGCCACATTTGAATTAGCGACCTCATCTGGAATCTCTTCGTCTATTTTGGTTGACTCCGAACCTGGATGGGCTGCTAAAAAGTCTGCCAGAGCTTGACGTTTAATAGTCTTTTGCAGGACGAAGATCATATGGTAGGGGGACAGTAATATCGCCCAGGTAACAAGGCGAGAGCTGAGTGTACCTGGTTTAGTCATGAGGACCCTGAGGGGGTTGACTCTTGATATGACATAGATGGTTTGTCCCGTGACGTAGTGTCGCGTCTTCTGAATGGCAAAAACTAGAGCAAGGTACTCTTTTTCTACGACAGTGTATCGATGCTCCGGCCCTATCATCATTCGACTGAGGTAATATATAGCCTGTTCATGACATGCATCATTGTTTTGCGCTAGTAGAGCCCCGAAAGAATGTTCTATCGCTCTTACATAGAGCAGGAATGGTCTTCCAGCAACCGGGGCTACCAGGACTAGAGGCTTCGTCAGATATTCTTTGATGCTATCGAAGGCACGCTAGCATTCTTCATCCCATACGAATGAAACGCCCTTCTTCATGAGGTGGATGAAAGGCTGACATCGTCCGGAGAGGTTGGAGATAAGCCTCCTGATGTACGCTAGCCTCCCTTGAAGGCCTCGGAGTTCACGGAGATTTCTCGGGGGACCCATCTTCGTGATTGCCTTCATCTTCTCAGGGTCTACGTGGATACCCTGGGAGGTAATGATGAAACCCAAGAACTTCCCGCTAGATGCGCCCAAGAAGGATTTTGTTGAATTCATTTTCAACTTGTGCGCTCGCATCAGGTCGAACACTGTCCCCAGATCATGCAGATGATCTTCCTTAGAGCGGCTTTTGACGACAATGTCGTCGACGTAGCATTCCACTATCTTGCGCAAGTGGTCTCTAAAGATGACGCTCATAACTCTTTGATAGGTGGCGCCAGCGTTCTTTAAACCGAAAGGCATAACTGTGTAGCAATATTTGCCAATTGGTGTTCAAAATGATGTATGCTTTTCGTCATCAGGGAACATCTTGATTTGATTGTACCCCGAGAAACCATCCATGAATGACATACGCTCAAAGCCGCAGGTATTGTCGATCATGATGTCTGTGATAGGGAGGAAGAACTCATCCTTAGGACATGCCTCATTCAGATTGCGAAAGTCGATGCAGATTCAAATCTTTTCACTTTTCTTGAGGACTGGTACTATGTTGGCGACCCAGTCAGGATTCTGTTCCTCACGGATGAAGCCGCTGGCTATCAGTTTGTTGACCTCAACTTCAATGGCATTCATGACGTCGGGACGGAACCGTCGTTGCTGTTGCTTAACCGATTTTGCGTCCGGACGGATGTTGAGCTTGTGAAGTGCAACCTCGGGGTTCAGTCCTAGCATATCTTCGTAGCTCCAGGCGAACACATCGATGTATTCTCTAACGAGTTGTAGTAGTGATTCTCGTTCTTCGTCTGTCAGATTCTTGCTGACTAAGATAGGCTTTGGAGAGGACTCATCACCGAGATCGACTTGTACAACCTCGTCCTCGGTGGGAGGCACTCTTTGTTCGAACTGCTTCTCCCACAGCGTATCTAGTTGTTGTGCCTATGGCTCTAACTCAAGAAGTTCAGAAATATCTTTATCTTCTTCGTAGGCGTCGGCAAACGCCATATTGACGGACCAGACTGTCTTGAGCATGTCTCCGATGCTGATATCCGAATCGGAAGTGGGTGATCCGATTGAGTGTGTATGCCAGTCGCATTCCTCGTCTGAACTTTCAGGTGTCGTTGCAGGTGTGCCATAACCTAGCCCATATCTGGTTTTGTTGCAGTAGTCTCGTGGTTTTCCAGCCGGGACCGGCGATTGTAAGGGTAATCGCCGTCCAATGCCGTAGTTCAATCCTGGTGTAGTTTTGAGATCATACCCTTATTTTTGCATAAGGTACTTGGATTGGGAACTATACAAATAAAGGGGCAATCTTCCGGTGTCGGGTTTGAGATCAATTTCTTCTACCCTAAAGGGTCGCAGGTCATTCTTTCGGTCGAAGATGATTGGATGATCCTCTCCCTCGATTATGCGGTAAGCACCTTCCACTAGAGTAAGTTGGTTTACGGTGTAGACATTTGTTACCTGTGTGTGCAGGTGAGTGCCTATACCGTATTCCCTAGCATATATTGTACAGAGCTTATTAAGCTCAAAATAATTCAAAGATAGCCCTTTATTGATGAAGTAAGGTATCTTTTCCAGTGGGATTACATCATCTGCGGATGGCACATCAGTGTAAGCAGCCACATACTTGGCCAGTTCTGACTCTGCTTCAGCTACCCCCTGTGTAAATGAAGACTGAGAGGATGACTTGGGCAGCTTGATTATCAGGGGCTCCATAGGTAGAGCAGAACGTAGAGTTATTGGCGTACTAGCTATCCCCAGTTTGGTGCTCGGTGCTGTACGGGGAGTTGTTGGCTGGCTAGCAGTCATTGGCTTAGTGCTCGGTTGCCGATTCGTTCTGGGAAGACGAATTATCATCGGCTTGACAGAGAGATTGAGCTCCTCTGCTTGTTGCTGGCTAGCTTTAGACAGCCTGATTATCAGTGGCTCTGTCGTGGGTCATGGCGCTTGGCCAGACCTTGGCAGTCGGATTATCATCTGTTCCTCCTGTGCAGAGAGGCTAATTGCGTCCTTACGCAGAGTGGCTGTAAGGGGTACAGTTATGCCAGGTTTGCAGGCTTGGAGGTGGATCGTCAGAGGTTCTTCTGATCCAGTTGCTGTCTCAGTTTGAGCTTGAGTATCTCCTTCGAAAAGATGCTTTTTTGACTTCTCGTATAAGCATGAATCTGAGTAGTAGGATTCGACCCCTTTAAAGGGATCGATGTCGGCAAATTCTGTCCTCACGAGGCCGTGCTTGTCAACGTACTTGAAGCACTGGTGTAGTATGGAAGACACGATCATGTAATCGTGTATCCAAGGACGCCCCAGAAGAATATTGTAGGAAGTGTCCGCATCTATGACATAACAGGTCACTTCTGACTGAAGTTCGTCGATTTGGTACTTCAGGCGAATCTTCTCGATCGGGTAGCTCCTGCCCGAATTAAAATCACTGATAGCGGTACTTCTCGGCATCAGGCGATGCATTGGGATGTGCAGATGGTGTAGTAAGCTTTTCGGGATGATGCTTATGGAAGAACCGGGATCAATATGCATCCGATCCACCTTGATATCGCTAATGTACCCAGTATAATATAGAGGGCGATCGTGCAGGTTGGTCTTGATGAGCATATCTTGCGGAGTGAAGAAAATGTTTGGCATTGACCCTGTGCAAGTGTTGTCCTAGAGATCTGCAGGCGAGCTTTTCCCAGTGAGATTGGACTGAGCTAGATATGCGTCGACATTCTGGAGTGCCTCGATTAGTACGACGTGAACATCCTTGGAGAGTCTCTGGAGTTCGTATAGCAATAATTTGGCCGGTATGTTGGCTAATTGTACCAAGATGTCAAAGTTGTACGGCCTCTCCAGCCCTTGATGCGTCTCCCTTCGGAGCGGTTTGTTGAAGCGAGTCTCATTCAGCCTAGGCTTGTCGGTCGTCGAAGGCTGCAAAGGTCCTGGAGCATCAACGGCTGTCGGCTGATGGTCTTCAGCTGAGTTACCCGGTGGAGGTTGGGTTTGTGCGCCGGAGCGGGTAACAACAGAAGTAGCTTCTTCGACCTCTATCGAGATCATGCGGCATGATTTGACTTTTCCATTCTTCTTCTTGCTGCTGGAGGGAGGTACGAACTGAGTCACCTCAGGTACCAAGTCCGGATGGACCGACATGATCTTTCCTCGTGATGTGGTAAGGGGCACTAGACCAGCAGCTTGGTCTTAGAGAGGTGGAAGGTTAGCGACCTCCATCTTCGCTCTGGGGACGGGTACTACTCCATCTTGACTCTTTGTCGGAGGAAAGCTGCCAAATTGTAATGACACCATGTTGGCCGCCACGGTCACCTCTTCGAAATTAATGGCCAGGGCCTTAGAATAGATGAGATGTTGTATATATCGCTTCAGCTGGTAGCAGTCTTGTGTAGCATGGTGAACATAGCGATGGTAATGGCAGTACTTGGGACTCTCCATATCTGCAGGACGAGGCTCACGCCTGGGAGGAGGGAGCTAAATTCGTCCTCCTTGGATGAGCATGTCTAAGATGGGTTTAACATGGCCGTCCTCGAAGGAGTAGGTTATCTGAGGCCACTGCTTTTCTGCCGATTTTGATTCGGGCTTTGGGGCTGTGTCGGCCACCATAGCCTGCTTGCCCTTGTTGTCTCGATTACTGGAGGAATTACCACCATTGTTGTTGTTGACGTTAGGGCGTTTGCCCTTGTCCTCCCCTTCCGAGATGTGCAATCCTAGTTGGCGGGCTTTCTTCACCTTGTCTTCTAGGCTAGTGGCACTGGTGATGAACGTCTTCCAATCCTTGAATTGACTTTTGCCCATCCAGAGGCTGATTTTGGGAAGCAGCCTCTTTTGGCAAATTTTGATCAAGGAGGAATCAGGGTTACCGGAAGGCAGTTTTATCGCGGTTTGGCAAAACCGCTCGATATAGTTCCTTGTCAGCTCCTTTTCTCCCTGAACAACGTCCATGAGGGTGGACATCGTCACGTCTTGTCCTACTTCGTAGAACCTCTCCAAGAACATACGTTTGAAGCCGGTGAAGGAGTGGATGCAATTGTCCGACAAGTTGCGGTACCAGTTGAAGGCGACCCCTTCCAATGCACTAATGAACAACCGCGTAAGGATAGCGTCGTCATGAGGCAGATGGTCAGTTGTGACTTCGAAGTAGGTGATGTACCTGCTTACAGATGTCTTACCATCATATGGATTGATGTGGAATGGTTTATATTTTGGTGGGAAGGGTACATCTCTCCACGCAGCAGGATACGGTTGTCGTATCCTGAGGTCCTGGCAGGTTTCTCTAGCTTGGAACATGGCCGGAGCTCCTGGACCTCTCTTCTTGCCTCCCTGGCTTCGTCTGCAGCGGTGGGAGCCGACATTTCAGGAGGATTATCGCCCGGGTTTGGTGCAGCTGAGTTCGAGTCCGCATTGACCGCGGGACCCAAGCTTGTTTGGCCAGGCGTCCTTCCTTGCAGAGTTGGAAGGGCTGCTTTGATCTCGTCCACGGACTTGACCAAAGCATACAGTATGGCCTCCAGAGTGTCGATGTGTTGGCGATCACTGGGACCCTCTTAGTTGCTGTCCGTCATGAATATCGTCCTCACATGAGAAGAGATGGAAGGAACGGTAGAGGACGTGCCCTCTGAGTCATACCCTTATACAGAGAAGTCATCAGGGTATGTAGGAATGTTCTCCTCTGGTTCAGACTCAGAAAGAGTGGTACCCCCAGCTTCAGAGCTTGCCTCATCTTGAGAATTGTGGACGTCCTCGGGGACGTCGGGATCTGCTGTATCTGTTGGGTGAACCATTTCCTCCGGATTATCTTCTTGGAACACCGGGTTGTTATGGATATTTGGAGGAATGCTACCCCCGGCTCCAATGTCTCCCAGAGATGTGGACGACGAATCTCCAAGTGTGGCAGATTTCCCCTCTGAGCGGGTACCTTGGTAAACTCCTCCTGTAACGGTGGTAGACAACCGTTTAGAAGAAAGATTCTTGGTTACGCTGGTTGAAATTTTTGGGCGGGAGTCATTTGTTTCCTTCCCTCTACCGCTGCCAGGAATCTTCAGAGCAGAATTGTAAGAGGCGACGAGAAGCACCTCGTCTTCTGAGCTTGGGTGTTGCAGCCTTTGGAAGACGGACCGCCGATCTTTTTGTACTGCTGTCTTATTGCAGCAGCAGTTGACAATGACTTGGGGTGCATTGATGTCCTTGACAGGACTCTCTGTACATCAAATCTTCGTCTCTTTACTTGCACTTGTAAAGAATCACGTTGCGCAAGTCACATACTTTGTGGGCTTGGGAGCCCTGAGCACATGAGTGTGTTGACCTCCTGCATGCTCCCTGATGTAGGGGTAGCGCGAGTACTTGCCCCTGATCCTTATTGGGAGATTCTTGATAACTATCCCGTTCGTTGGCCGCCGAGGGCTGGATACGGGTAGTTCTGTACAACTTTCTATCAGGGGCCCGTATAATAGTCAGCGGGACGCTCTGATAGTCAGAAGTTGGGACAGCCGACTGAGCTCGTCGAGCTCGCGCTGCCCGAGACTTCTTCCTTCTAGCACCTGAGAGTGCATAGTAGGAAGAGTCCACGGAGACTGGCACATGAGAGCATCTGGGGTCAGGATCGCCTGATAGGCGGTCAGAGACCGACCGTGAGCCGCATGGAACAGATGGTATGCGGCTGGGATCAGTGGCCGTGCAGGCTATCTGCATGCGGCTATTCTTTATGTCCACATGATCCTTTTGTATGCTGCTAGAAGTCGTGGCCGTATAGGCTGTCTGCATGTGGCTATCCTTTGTGGCCGCATGAACCTTCTATATGCGGCTTGAAGTCATGGCCGTGCAGACTGCCTGCATGCGGCTGGAAGTTCTGGCCGTATGGGCTTTCTGCATGCGGCTGACGTTTGTAGCCGCATGAGTTTTCTCCATGCGGTTGGCAGTTGCGGCCGTATGAGCCTCCATGCGGCTGGCGCCCTTATGCGGCTTGGACTGCATAGAGTTCTTCTTTGTCCCTGCAAGTCCAGCATTATAGTATTTTCTTCTGCCAAACTTGGGGACAGCAGAGTCCCCTATGGTCTGAAGTGGGGCCGCAAGCGAGACTTCTTTGCTATCTCGGGCAACAGAGAGTACTTCTTCGAGAGCTTGGGGAGGAGCGAATGATTTGGGTCTCCACTCCCTGCAGGCCTTCTTCGTTCGGGCTCGCCGCTGGACCGGGCCAGCGCTCCCGTCAGAGAGCATTTCTTCAAACGCCTGTTGATCGAACCGGACGATCAGCATTTGTTGAGTGGAGCCAAGTTTGGCTGCGTCTGATTGTGTCACCAACTCCTCAGCCGTGGAGAAGTTAGTCTCCAGCAGAGTCGCCATCGTGTTTGCCATTGATTATAAAAGAATAGAACAATTATATGGGAGGACTGGACTTTTACTTCACAATACAAACTCGCTCGTACAAAGTAAGCCTAGGGACAAAAACCTAGGTACAGTAATCTAAGTACAATTGTTTAGTTTTTTCTGGGGGGTGACGGTAGAGGCTCGGGAAAGCGACGACAGCTCCGCCTTACTCCTTGGACGATCAGACGTAGCCTTGGCTCTGATGAAGAAATGCTCTCAGGATGGAAAGACTCTTCTGTGCGCGCCTTTGTCTCTCTGTGTTTCCAGCCAGGTGGAAAGGATCTCTTTTGTAAGGAAATGGCACATTGCTATATTTTTTTTCGGGATCCGATGCTTCTGCAAGGGAATGGCACCTTGCGATTTATAGGAGTGGGGTATGATCATTAGGGTTTGCAATGATTGTCCCTTGAAAAGTCGGCAGCCAATAATCAGGACCATTGATCTTGATTGCTGTAGGAGCGTAAAAAGTGCTTCAGAGAAAGAGTCAAAGAGATGGATCATTTCATTCATAAGTGATCTGTTTTACGCCAAGCAGAGCGGTTAATCTCTTTACGCCCAAGACAAGGCTAATCGCTTTACGCCTAAGCAGGCTGATCATTTTACGCTCGGGTCTACACCCATGGTTTTACGCCAAGGACAGATCAGCCACTTTTACGCTGGACAAAGCTGCCAAATCTAGCATTTAATGTAAACTTTGACATTGATATATTAATGATGGCATATATCACAAAGGGATTTGTTTTATACAGAGACCAATGTTGTCGTTTAGTATGTGGATTGAGCTACTTTACACTCACATTATGGCTTCTTTTACGCACGAAGACTATACGAGCTTTTACGCTCAACAGCTGACGTGTGCGTAAAGTCTATTTGAGCTACTTTTACGCTCAAGGTTATTTAACAACCACTTTACGCGGGAAGTCTATGTCAAGGCTATTTTACGCCTAATCTACTGCTTTACGCTCAGAGTACATTGGGGCTATTTTTACGCCCTATTCTCCTCCACCAGCTTGGAACGTGGTCTGCCTACGTGGCTTTTATGCCATTCTTCTCGAAGAACGTGTGTACATGCATCCTATTCTTACTGAAATGATGGGACACATGTCAACATATGCAGAGGATGGCTTCGATCGTGGGTGGCAGTTGTTAGCGTAAAGATGGAACTTTTGCTGAGTTTTTACGCACAAGAGCCCAAGTCTATAAATAGACTTATTTTTCTCATAACAGACAGACAGAGACAGGAGAGAATACAGAGATCAGAACTTAGAGATTTTGATTCTCCAGAGCATTCTTCTTCAACCTTTCTTTCAGAACAGAGTGAAGCAAAGCAGAAAAGCATTCGGCCTCGCCATCAGTGCCCAAGTGCGTCGATACCTTTCTGGTGACTTAGTACTTCCAGTTGTTCAACTTCAAGCAGTGATCTTCATCATCATCATATGGTCCAAGGAACAAAGTGATCATTTATGAATCAGACTTCCATAGCAATACTTTCCCAGAATCAAATTTGTACTTCTTGTACTTTTTCTCGTTTTATTTTCAAAGGCCTATTTCCATTTTTGGCATTTTGTTAAGTGAAACAAAAATGGCGACTCTGCTGGGGATGACCTTCTCCTCTGACGAGGAGGCAATTGCTCAATATGATGATGTTTCGGTCGGTTCGACCAAGAAGACTCTGGTTGTGCACTTCGACCAGACTGCCTACGAAGAAATGCTCCGAAGTGGGGGTGGTTCTCGCTGCTCCAATGTTCAAAAGTCTAGCAAAGCACGAAAAGTTTGGATCCCTAAATCCAAAGTAGCTGCTGATCTCTCTGTTGCTTCTGATAGCAAGGGAATTCTTTCCACTCCTGTCGTAGGGGCTCCCGTTCATAACGAGGCAGTCCTTACTTCGGCGTCGCTCACTAAGTGTGACAATTTGTCTCCCGTCTGTGACGGTGTAGATGATCAGGTTCCACGCCCATTACGTAAGAACCAGGTTTTACGTCCAGTAGGTAAAAACCAAGTTTTACGCTCAAGGCATAATAATGAGTCTCCTATTTGTAATGTGGCAGATTCTAATGCTTCTGAGTGTAAAAATAAGTCTTCCGTCTGTGACGTGGTAGACACACACAAATTATGCTCCTCGCGTAAAACAAAATCTCCCGTCTGCGACGTGGTAGATAATCAATTTTTACGTTTTACGCGTAAAGGTAAGTCTCCTGTCTGTGACAGTGTAGATAAAATTCACAACGATGTTTGCACATCTAATGTGAATGTACCTAAACGCATACAGCGTAAAAATGTTGTTGGTAAAACTTCTGTTCTACACCAACAACCTTCTTATGCTGCTTTACGCAAAGTACCAAACTTATAAATTATGCGCCATGAAAATGGAGTCCTTCGTGCTAAAAAATCTCAAGATTTACGCACACAACTCCAAACGCGTAAAAATGTACAGTTTGGTTCTGCGAATGCAGCCAATAATCTTCTTTATACTCAAGGGACTAAACGTTTTTCTACCCCAAATGTAATAAAGAAGAATACTCCCTATACTCCTTCTAATTTACGTGAATTGCTAATACAAAAGCGTAAGAACAAACAATCTCCGGTGACACTCCCCCAAGAAAAACATCATTGTGAATATCACCAGGTTGTGATCAACTGTTGTTGTTCAGCTTCAAAACGGTCAGTTTTTGATCGATTAAGTTTTAATGTACCTCAACAACAAGCTGAGGACCAAGAACGTGAGTTGTCATATATGTCAGTCAACATGGCATCTCATACTAACAGAGGACGACGTCCGAGACGAAACATGTCCCAAACTCCAGGTCAACAACAGTTCAACAGACTTCTTGATTCCTTTGAAGGAGTATATCAGAATACTCGATCAAGAAGACAAAGGCAATTGCAGACTTCTGATTCAGAAGCTGGGGGTACTCAATCTTTTGAGTCTGATATCGATAGTGTGGATTCATACTTCTATACAAATCCTTCTGTATCTTCAAGAGAGGTTGAATCCTACGCTGTTGGAGATGAACCAGAGACATCATCTGCTAATACAGAACAACGTCTCACTGTCGTTGAGCAATCACTGAAAGATATGCTTAACATGGTGCAAAGCATGCATCAGATAATTTTGAATCAGCAAACTGCTCAGCCGACGGTAATAACACCAGTACCAGTAGCAGCACAAACTCAAGATAGTCAAGGGACTGAAATACCTTTGAATATTCAAGAGCCTGCTGTTAATCAAAATTCTGCATGTCCGGATTCCATCATTCCTGAAGATGTACCACCTCCAGTGGGGGTTACGGTACATCCAACAACCATTCAATCAAATGTGCTTCCCCAAACCAGTGAAGCCATTCAAGCAGTGTGTGAGCTCAAAGCACAGTTTGAAGTTTTGAGGCACAAAGATCAGCTCTAGAGGTTAGGGATCAAGCAACCTTGTCCTCCTCATTGGAATGATGTACCCTTTCTACCGAAGTTCAAGCCACAATCTATGGTTTTGTTCGATGGAAAAGCATCTCCCAGTTAATATATCAATTACTTTGATATTATGACTGTATACTTGCAGAAAAATGATGCTCTTTTTACTCGAGTGTTCATCGGGTGCCTGACGGGTTCAGCTTACGACTGGTATTGTAGTTTACCCGATAATTCTATTTCGTCTTTTGGCGAATTCAAGGCAATGTTTCTCTCCCGTTTCTATGAAGGAGGTATGGACATGAACATGTCCTCCTTGATAGAAATCAAACAAAAGGAGAAAGAAGATACTCGAACGTTCATCGAACGTTTCCGACAGGCTAATTTAAAAATGCCTCCTGGTATGCCAGATTCGGCGTTGATTGATACATGCAAGATGAATCTGCGACCATCCATCGCTGTTTTCACGGGTTCCCAATTCTCAGATTGGGCTTCGTTTATCATAGCAGCAGTTTCTGCCGAGACCAATGGTAGGTTGGCTCGATAGCATGGGATGATTTTCGCTTCAGAAGATAAAGGGAAGAAAAGTAATCCTAGTAATAATCCTGGCAATCGTAATGTGAAGGGAAAAGATACTCTTATGGTCAATCTTTCCAAGAACAAAACGATGCCGAATAATCAAGAATCTTCCAGGCCAAAAGAAGAATACTCTTTTGACGAAAGTGATATCCCAGGGATATTTCAATGTCTGGTGAATAGTGGTAAACTTCAGATTCCGGAGCCAAAGAGGCCTAATGAGGTGAATCTGACTGACAATCCCAAATATTGTATCTATCATAGATACATTAATCATCCTACCAGTGCTTGCTATGTCTTGAAAAAGAAAATCCAAGAGCTGATAAATGGTGGTACTATTGCTTTAACCAATGATGACCATACGGTTACGACCAATATGGTTTCTCTTCAGTTCGGAGATTTTACTCCACAACAAGTCCCAGATGGAATTATCCCAATTCCGAAGGCGACGATGAAGATCGTGAATATTCTGCCTGCCAGAGAAGAAAATGCAGGACTGCTGCCGCTCACACTAAAGAATGGTGAAATCATGTGGGTACATCCTGACTTAGTGCCTGAGTTGGAAAATGAAGATAATACTTCAAAATCCAAGAAGGGTAAGAAAGTCAAAACCTGCAACATGATTTCCCATGTTATTCCAGATCCTGATGACTTGGATCACCTATGGGATGGTCTTCCTTTAGAAGATGGACTGAAAGGACTGAACATCTGTCCTCCAAGTCTAACTCCTCCTACCAACCTCAAGCTTACTCATCAGCAGTGGTTAGCCATGAATAGTATTCCTTTATATCGGGCACAACAAGTCTTTGCTGCTTATGAAAAAGCTCCGACAGGGATTTTTCCTCGTATCCCGAATCCTTCTCCTCCTGCAACTACAGAGACATCTATTCTTCATTCTCCTGTGGTTACAGAAGGTCTTGCTTCTTCCTCTTCCTCTGTTGAAACACTTGTCAAAAGTCTGCTACCCACTCACTTGTATAGTCAGTAATCTGTTCATCTCATGAAGAAGATGGGTTATGACTTTTAAAAGGCAGAAGGTTTGAATTATGATAAAGGAATACGACTTCCTTTACAGATTCAAAATCAAAATTCCACTGTTGGATTGGGTTCTGAAGTTCCTCGTAACAATCCACACAAGAAGAAGGCTAAGAGAGGGAAGACAAAATCCTGTAATATGGTACTTCCTTCTCCTGAGTCTGAGGAAGAATCTTTTGCTGGTATAAGATCTGGAAAAGAGTACCATAAAGACTATGAGGGATCCTCCAAAGAAGCAGAAGACGTAGTGGAAACACTACCAACTCAACCTTCTCCTGTTCCTGCTAAACCTTCTGTGGTTGAAAAGGGGAAACAGAAAGTAGTACGCTTTGACGTCCCATTGAAGTCTGCTCCCAGTCAGGGGGTGGTGATGAAGCCTTACAAGTTTGATATTCTAGCTCAGTTGGCCAATACTCCGGCTAGACTATCTATATTTGAGTTGCTTCGCCTTTCCAGAGAAAGCAGAGAGACTTTGAGTGAAGCTTTACTTCAAGCAGATTCATGTTTGGCTCAACTCAAGACTCCTGATAATATACCAGTGTCATGTCCACAATGTCATAGTGTGATGGAAACAATTCCCAACATCATCTTTACACAAAAAGATATGCTGTTGAAGCATAACAAGCATGACAGACCTTTGTGCTACACTGGGTATATTGGATCTACTGAAATTGACAGGATTTATATTGATCCCGGGTCCTCAATTAGCATAATTCTTCAGAGTATGCTAAGACCCCTGAGGATTCCTACTAGTGATTTGACTTACACTAGTACTACGATAGTCGGTTTTAACTCTGGCAAGAGCAAGCCACTAGGGAAGATTCGTCTGCAGATTCAGATTGGTGATCTTCGAACCATGGTAACTTTCTATGTTATCAACTCAGACGTCTCCTATAATATCCTTTTGGGGAGACCGTGGATTCATAAGCACAATATTGTGCCTTCAACTCTCCACCAATGCTTCAAGTATGTGGATTCCCAAAGAGTTGTGAAGACTGAGTTTGCTGATATCAATCCCTTCAAGGGTGTCGAAGCCTATTTTTCTGATTCAAGGCTTTATAAACAAGAGCATGTGAAAGAGATATCAGACATGGCTGAAGATCAATCACCTACTGAGGATCAGTCTATTAATGAAGATCCGCCAGAGGAGCAACCTTTGAAGATCATAGTCAAGGGACGAATCCAATCCCAATCTGTCAATGATCAACCTCTGATAATCAAGGTTAAAAGAAGAATTCAAACTTCATCTGAGGAATCAACAAATATTCCTGCTAAGAGCCAAGTTCAACCTTTTATGATCAAGGTCAAAGGGCGTACTTCTTGTACGAATGATCCAGAACTACCATTGATTGTCAATCTTGGCAAAACTACGCAGAAGACAGATAATGGTCCACTGATGATTAATCTGAAGCATAGCAGTCAAATTGTAAATGATGTAAATATTGACCATTCTATACTTTTTGATATCAATAAAGATTTCCTTTTCGAGTATATGGCTGTCAAGTTTATCGAAAGAATGACTTTATCTTCTGATAATCAAAGTCATCAATATAAAGACGACATTGAGCCAGAAGAAACTTTATACATCGATCATAAGGAAAATTCTTTTCCTCCTTATGTAGATGTTGGACCTTATGCTCAAAGGTTCCTAACATCTTCTCCTTATCTTCTACCTGTGGCTGCTTCATCACAAGCTTGCGTAACTTTTAGACGTCACGAAGAATCTTATTTCGTGGTTCCGTCTGATAAGAAAAAAAGCGCCAAATTGTGTTTGGCCTGGCTAGAAATATCCCTGTTGCTCAGGCAGATGAGCTGAAGGATAAAGACAATGGAAGAATCCGAATTGACAAGTATAGTCAACAATCTATCAAGATTATCCAGAACATGGGATATAATTTGAAGACTATGCAAGGTCTCAATCAAGGCAAAGGTAGACGACTCCCGTTATATGGTGATCCATTTTATCAGAAGACTCGTCATGGGTTGGGATATGATCCATCCCACATGTTTAATGACGATATACAGGAAGAATTCTCTTCAAGATCTTCGTAATCATCGGATTAAGAAGAAGTCCAATTCATTGAAACTAATATGTCTCATTCCTCATATGATGAATCTGGACAAGTATTTTCAGTCAATATGGTTCAAACTGATGATGAATCTGAACTATTTGAGAATGATCCTTGGGCTCAACAGATGGATACTCTGTGGGAACTTCGTTTTGAACAGCGACAGCCACCTACAGAGGATGAGGTTATCCAGATTGATGTTGGAGATGGAACTACGTCCAAACCAATATTCATCAGTAAGAATCTTTCTGAAGATGAAAATGAACAGTTGAAAAAACTTATCAAAGAATATATTGACATTTTCGCATGGAGTTATGAGGATATGCCAGGCCTAGATCCTAAAGTTGCTACTCATAAACTCAATATTTTACCTAACGTCAAGCCTGTAAAACAATAGCAACGACACTTTAGACCAGATATAATGGATACAATTGAAGCAGAAGTCAAAAAGTTGATCACATATGGATTTGTTCGTAAAGAGCAACACCCAGATTGGGTTGCCAATATTGTTTCTGTCATAAAGAAGAATAGAAAAGTCCGAGTTTGTATAGATTATCGAGATCTTAATGCAGCTTGTCCAAAGGACGAATTTCCACTTCCAATTACTGATGTCATGATAGACAATACATGTGGTTTTGAACGCATGTCTTTCATGGACGGATTCTCAGGGTACAATTAGATCAAGATGCATCCAGAAGATGAGAAGTATACCGCTTTTCGTACACCCCTTGGGGTCTACTGCTATACGGTTATGCCGTTTGGTCTTAAAAATGCCGGTGCCACGTATCAACGGGCTATGAGCAACATCTTTCAAGAACATCCACGGAAGATAGCTGAATGCTATGTAGATGACATTGCTGTTAAAAGTCGATCAAATGATGATCACATTCAGGACTTGAGGAGAGTATTTGAGTTGATGCGCCAGCATCAATTGAAAATGAACCCTACTAAGTCTTTCTTAGGGGTTTCCAGTGGTAAATTTTTAGAATTTGTTATTACTTCTCAGGGTATCCACGTCGATCCTGATAAGGTTAAAGCAATTCTTGAAATGCATCCTCCTCGAAATCTGAAAGAACTCCATGGCTTTCAGGGTCGTATTGCTTATATTAGAAGATTTATATCTAATCTTTTTGGGAGATGTCAACCTTTCTCCCGTCTATTAAAGAAAGGCGTATCTTTTGTTTGGGATGAAGCGTGTCATAAAGCCTTCAATGACATTAAGCAATACCTTACAAACCCACCTGTTCTGGTACCTCCGGTAGTAGGAAGGCCATTTTTTGCTATATGTTCGAGCCTTGGATCATTTACTTGGCGCTCTTCTTACATAGAAAAGTGATATGGGTCATGAGCAAGCAATTTATTATCTGAGCAGAATGATGGTCAGAGCTGAACACAGGTATACTCCTGTGGAAAAGGAATGTCTAGCTTTGGTTTTTGCCGTCCAAAAGACAAGACATTATGTGACAGGACAGACTATTCATGTCATCTCCAAAATAAATCCCATTCGGGTATTGATGAGAAAACCTAGCATCCTTAACTCCAGGCTGGCCACCTGGGCGATGTTGCTTACTCCTTATGACATGGTTTATGTACCTCAGAAATCAATAAAGGGTCAAGCATTAGCTGATTTCTTAGCTGCTCACCCTATACCTGAAATATCAATATTATATGAGGACATTCCAGATGAAATCGTGGATTGTAACCTGACTTTGAAGAATGACATATGGCAATTATATTTTGATGGGGCATCACGAGTAGGACCCAAAGGCAATATTGTTTCTGGGGTAGAAATCGTCTTGGTTTCTCCTGACAAAATGGTCATATACCGTACCTATTCTCTCAATGAGCCATGCTCCAACAATGTAGCAGAATATAATACTCTATTGATCGGTCTCCAAGTAGCAAAACAACTGGATATTGAGTTCCTAGAAGCTTATGGAGATTCTCAATTGATTGTTAATCAAGTTAGAGGGACTTATGAGGTCAGAAATCCTGATCTCATTCCTTATCATCAAGTGGTAGTTGAACTGGTCCTTTCATTCAAAGGATTCTTCATTGAGTTTGTACCACGCTCTCAGAATGTAAAAGTTGATGCTCTTGCTAGTTTAGCTGCAGACCTAGCTGTTCCAATCCGAAGGCAAAATACAATTACTTTGTTGGATCGAGACATGTTCTGTGTTGTACATTGAACAAAGTTATACTACAGAGTCAAATTCCTAGCATAAGGATTGGAGAACTCCATTTATTGATTATGCAGTTCATGGGATTTTGCCTGAAGATCTAAAAGAAGCTGCATCAATCAAAAGATGATCGTTTCGGTTTTATTATGATTCGTCTTTACATATGCTATACCGTCGTTCCTATGATGGACTCTTGCTGCGTTGTCTCTCAGAAAGTGAAGCTAAACAAACACTGCGAGAAGCTCATGATGGTATTTGTGGTGCTCATCAACCGGGTCCTAAATTACAAGACCGCATTCTAAGAATGGGGTATTATTGGCCTTCTATGATAGCAGATGCTGTAGACTATGCCAGAAGATGTAAAGCATGTCAGATTTATACTGATTTTATTCATCAACCATCTGAATTTCTATACCCTACAGCAGCCTCTTGGCCCTTCGAAGCTTGGGGTATGGATGTCATTGGTCCTATTAATCCTCCTTCTGTTAAAGGACATCGGTTCATATTAGCTATAACAGATTACTTTTCTAAGTGGGCAGAAGCAGTTCCCCTTGCTGAAGTGAAAATATCTAACGTGATCAGCTTCATCAAGCACCATGTCATTTACCGCTTCGGGATTCCTCGACGGATAATTCATGACAATGGTCCACAATTTGCCAGTCAGGCATTTTATCGATTCTGTGATAAGAACCGAATTCAGAATTTGGCTTCTACGGCTTATAATCCAGCTGCTAATGGTTTAGCCGAAGCTTTCAATAAGACGATAATTAAACTTCTCAAAAAGTTTGTCTCTTCTAATAACGTGATTGGAATGAAAAACTTGGAGAGTGTTTATGGGCTTATCGAACAACAGTCCGAACTCCTACTGGATTGATATTATTTTCATTGGTTTATGGATGTGAGGCTGTTCTTCCCTTGGAAATCCAGATCCTATCTCTACGAATAGCCATTGCTAATGAGTTAACTACAGAGAATAATGATCGCTTACGACTCCAAGAACTTGAAAGATCGGATGAGAAGCGTCTTCAAGCACAACAGCATATCGAGCTATATCAAGCCCGTATATCTCGAGCTTTTAATCGTAAAGTGAAAGAGAGGGTATTCAAGGTTGGCGAACTTGTATTAGTTGTTCGAAGACCTATAGTGATGACTCATAAAAGCAAAGGGAAATTCCAAGCAAAATGGGAAGGCCGTTATGTAATTGAGTCCGTATTTTCCAATGGCGCCTATCGGTTATCAAAGCCCAATGGAGATCTACTCATGATGCCAATCAATGGCAAAATTTTTAAGAAATACTATGTATAAAAGAAAAAGGGACAGAACGAAAATAAAGCTCCTTTTATTATTTTTGTTTAAGACAAAAGATTAAGGATGAGGGCCACTCCCTCCCTTATGGAATACATAGTCAGTTAATGTCTCGAAGGCATCGTTGCCTGAGTTCATGAAAAATTTACAGGCAGCCATCCTCAATACTTCTTCTTCAGGAGTTTTCCCTGGCTCTACTAAGAAAGCAAAGATGTCTTGGGGTGACTTGGGCGTAGAAGAGCTATTGCCTACTTGAGTCGGGCCTGTCACTGTTTGCTCAATGGGACACATCTCAGTGATGTCCTCAATTTTCCTGGAGACTTCATTCTTTTGCTGTACATCCTCGGAAGACATTTTCAATTGAGGAGTAGAAATGAAATGATTATAAATAGTTCTCGCCTATTTATAGAAGAGGACTGTTGATGAACCGGTCATTGAAGATTGAGAACAACCTTTCATTCCCGAAAAGACCTGTCCGTTCGTTCCATCGAGTTCATTCATTTCATCATGGAATCGAATCAATGTTTTCTTTTCCCGAAAAATATGTTGGTTCGTCCATCGTTTTGACGTATATGCTCACAACATCTGTCTTCTTATTCCCCAGCTACCAAGGTTTGGTTAAGCTGATTTTTTGTCTCTTTAGAGAGGGATTTTAAATCTTCTTTTTTCAATTGATTAAAAAGTGGGATTCGTTATTTATCATGTTTTCATAACCTCTGGATAAATACTAAATACACCTACTTTTTCTATCTATCATTTCTATTTTGACCTCTGCATAGATTTTAATCTAATTTTCTTTTGAGTTCTTATATACTGTCATGTCCATATTACCTCTGATAGTATTATACTCTAAAGAGGAAAACAAGATTTTATTATCTATCATGTCCATATTTCATCTAGATAGATACAAATCATTGAGCATAGAAGAATTATCATTTCCATTCTCATATCATAAAAGTCTATTATATTTCTTAGCCTTTCTTACAAATCATAATGGAAATCTATTACATCTTGGATTTTCAATCTATACACACAACGATAACCTAATGGAGATCTATTTCTTCTTTGGATCTTCTACGTCGGATTCGTTGTTGGTGTCAATTCCTTGATATCTGAGCCTCAGTGGTGACCAGAACAGTAGGAATCAAACTCTGGTCTTCTCTCTCAGACGAGAGGAGAACCCCAGGGTATGGCAGCCCGAAGGCATGTTGCTGCCAATACAACTGGTGGATTAGGGGCGGCCTTCCAGAAGAGATAGGAATGTATCCAGCATTGGGATACGATTCCTAGTTCTGCTGCGAAAGGAACTCTACTACACGATTTCTCGGGGTAGAGTTGACTCCACCATCCAACTCTCCGTATATAAAGGCTCTTCCTACCAACAGAGGAAGACCCTTCTATCTCACGAAGAGTTCTGAGTTGTCTGATTTGCGCATCAAAAGCGCATGAGCTCCCTGATGTTGATGTCAGAAGAACATTCTTCACAACGTCAAAGTCACCAATGCCGGTTCTGGAAAAGCTGTTTAGCCAAACTTCTGCAGAAAACAACAAAAAAGAAGTGTTTTAAACAAGTATCATCAGATGCGTATTAAACGCTAACTAAAAATAGATGACAAGGCTTTTACGCCAGTGATTCAACAAGGCTTTTACGCCAGTGCTTCAGCAAGGCTTTTACGCCAGTGATTCAGCAAGGCTTTTACGCCAGTGCTTCAACAAGGCTTTTACGCCAGTGATTAAGCAAGGCTTTTACGCCAGTACTTCAGCAAGGCTTTTACGCCAGTGCTTCAGCAAGGCTTTTACGCCAGTTATTCAGCAAGGCTTTTACGCCAGTGCTCCAGCAAGGCTTTTACGCTAGTGATTCAGCAAGGCTTTTACGCCAGTGCTTCAGCAAGGCTTTTACGCCAGTGATTCAGCAAGGCTTTTACGCCAGTGCTTCAGCAAGGCTTTACGCTCATAAATAGATGTTTTCAACAAAAAATTCGAAGACAGATATTTGCTTACGATCAGACTTACCATTTAAGTCAAATGATTTAGCTTTAATGGTGGTTGAATCTACGTCTAATGACTGGGCGTACAAAGGAACACCATTGGAAAGCTTCGCCATTGTCACTTGTTGGAGAACGACATTGCAGAAAGTTGATCTTCAGAGGAATATATATGAGAATATATGAAACATTCTCGGCTATTTATAAAGACTGAAGAAACTGTTGGGATGAGTCTATTTCAGAAGAAGATCCTATTTAAAGGCTCTCGTAACCACAAGACAGATGCCACGTGTTGGTTTATTTCTTGGGAATTAACAACCATAGAAGCAGTCAAAAGAAGTGCATAAACAAGTGCGCATCAATAGATGAGGTTAACATCAAAATTTTATTTATAAAGAGGGAAGTGGACCCCTACAGATTAAAGATTCGTAATACATAAAAAAACATTATTTCTCTCCTTCGTTGGGCTGACGAAGGGAGACACCTAGTTCGTGCATATTACGAATCCCGGAGCGGCGCATCAGATTAAGAAACACTTCGACATCTCCTGGCCCTTCGTACGCAGTTGGGGGACCACAATCAATGCGACTAAAGACCGCAGGAGTCACTCCAAAACACTTTAAAAGGTTGCACGCTCGCTCGAAATCAAGCCTGGAGCTCGAAGTCTCTTTGTTGATAATCTCGTTCTTCGGCGCCATGACAAAACGAGGATGAATGTCAAGAATAAAGAATTTGTCCTTATTTATACAAATCAAAGCAACTTTTCACATTCCTCGTTGGAAACTGCTCACTCGGAAAGATGAGGAAACATTCGAAAGTTTCGAGAAAGAAATTTATTGTGACGGTTAAGTGTTGACCGACATTATTTTTCTTGAAAGTTACGCCGACTGTTGGATATCCCCGCTTTTACGCGGATGACTGTTGCGTATCCCGAATTTTACGCTGACTGATCAAATCTCAACTTTTACGCTTCTGTTCAAAGTGTTTCAAATTTTGGAGATATTTGAAAACTTTGAAGGGGGTCTTGTAGGAGCGTAAAAAGTGCTTTAGAGAAAGAGTCAAAGAGATGGATCATTTCATTCATAAGTGATCTGTTTTACGCCAAGCAGAGCGGTTAATCTCTTTACGCCCAAGACAAGGCTAATCGCTTTACGCCTAAGCAGGCTGATCATTTTACGCTCGGGTCTACACCCATGGTTTTACGCCAAGGACATATCAGCCACTTTTACGCTGGACAAAGCTGTCAAATCTCGCATTTAATGCAAACTCTGACATGGAGATATTAATGATGGCATATATCACAAAGGGATTTGTTTTATACAGAGACCAATATTGTCGTTTAGTATGTGGATTGAGCTACTTTACGCTCATACTATGGCTTCTTTTACGCACGAAGACTATACGAGCTTTTACGCTCTACAGTTGACGTGTGCGTAAAGTCTATTTGAGCT
Source organism: Iris pallida (assembly GCA_029216955.1). Taxonomy (NCBI): domain Eukaryota; kingdom Viridiplantae; phylum Streptophyta; class Magnoliopsida; order Asparagales; family Iridaceae; genus Iris; species Iris pallida. The sequence continues at coordinate 10,679,068 of JANAVB010034417.1, forward strand.
ACTTTTACGCTCAAGGTAATTTAACAACCACTTTATGCGGGAAGTCTATGTCAAGGCTATTTTACGCCTAATCTGCTGCTTTATGCTCAGATTACATTGGGGCTATTTTTACGCCCTATTCTCCTCCACCAGCCTGGAACGTGGTCTGCCTACGTGGCTTTCATGCCATTCTTCTTGAAGAATGTGTGTACATGCATCCTATTCTTACTGAAATGATGGGACACATGTCAACATATGCAGAGGATGGCTTCGATCGTGGGTGGCAGTTGTTGGCGTAAAGATGGAACTTTTGTTGAGTTTTTACGCACAAGAGCCCAAGTCTATAAATAGACTTATTTTTCTCATAACAGACAGACAGAGACAGGAGAGAATACAGAGATCAGAACTTAGAGATTTTGATTCTCCAGAGCATTCTTCTTCAACCTTTCTTTCAGAACAGAGTGAAGCAAAGCAGGAAAGCATTCGGCCTCGCCATCAGTGCCCAAGTACGTCAATACCTTTCTGGTGACTTAGTTCTTCCAGTTGTTCTACTTCAAGCAGTGATCTTCATCATCATCATATGGTCTAAGGAACAAAGTGATCATTTACGAATCAGACTTCCATAGCAATACTTTTCCAGAATTAAATTTGTACTTCTTGTACTTTTTCTCGTTTTATTTTCAAAGGCCAATTTCCATTTTTGGCATTTTGTTAAGTGAAACAATTGCATTACATCTGGGCAGTTAATTCTTGATTGCGCCAAATCTATATGGTCAATTAATGTCGATTGCAATGAATCTTTATAATTTTTTATGACAAGCTCGGATCTCCCGCCACGTGTCCAATTTGCTTAATCACAACAAATCTGATTTGATCTGAGTAATAATGGTGATTGTACTAAATCTGGTTGTCAGGATTTGCGAGAAGCGATAATCGCGAGGGGATAAGACAGCCACGTATCTCAACTTGTCATGAGGATCGCCACGTGTCTCAACTGTTATGAGGACCGCCACGTGACTCTCTATCGTGAGTGGGGCGTCTTGACGGAGCTGCATAAATGCGATCTCTAAGTAAACCACATACGGGTGGCACCCCACGATCCTAGCCGCATGAAGCTAGCAACCGCATGAGGGTGACAGCCGAATGAAGGAGGTAGTCGCATGAAGCTAGCAGCCGCATGAGGGAGACAGTCGCATGAAGGAGGCAGCCACATGAAGCGGGCAGCCGCATGAAGCGGACGGCCGCATGAAGGAGGAAGCCGTATGAAGGTAGTAGCCGCATGAAGCGGGCGGCTGCATGGGAGTGGCAGCCGCATAAAGAAGGCGGCCGCATTGAAGGAAGCAGCCGCATAGGGGTGCTTGGGACTTGGTGGATCCTGTCAGTTATAAAAGATTTTCTTCTTTTCCCAAGGAGCACGCCATCATTATTTTAGCTTTATGTCAGAGCTGTCATTCATTGTGTCAGAGCTGTCATTCATTGTGTCAGAGCTGTCATTCATTGTGTCAGAGCAATTAATTAAGAGGCTGCTTTATGGCCAGCTGTAGAAGTGGACAACGTATGGCCACGTGTCTTTGCCTGAGCCGCATGGAGCTGTTAGGGAGTCTCGAGCCGCATAAAGGTCTGAAGGATTCCTGAGCCGCATGAGGCTCCTTCTGTTTGGAGTCGCATGGACTTTTCTTATCATTTTCCATGATTCTACAGTCTATGGATACACGAGAACATGATCGTTTCTTCCACACTTCACCAGTGCTTCAAGTACGTCAACAATCACGGTGTCATGAAGACGGAGTTTGCCGATGTCGTTCCTTTTAAGGGCATCGAAGCTTACTACGGGGATTCGGTACTTTACCAATCTCAGTCCCTAAGGATGACGGCAACGAAGCTGACAATAAAGTTGAAGCAAGTCCATCCTCCAATGATGGTCCCCTGATTGTCCGAGTCAAAGGATGTACACTCGAAAAAGTATCCCGAAGCCTCTCACAATCTAGGTGAAAAAGAAGGAACCCGACAAGTTCAAACCATTGACCATCACTCTCAGCAAAACATCCAGGGGGAACCTAGTGATGCCCGTCCTCCCAATCCTGAAGAATTACCCTACGTGGTGAACTCGGCCAAGACTGTGGCTCCTCTTCCAGATGTTGACCCTCTCAATGAGTATATCAATACTCAGAATAATGTACCTTCAGCGGATGATGTTATCCTTGAAGAAGAACTTGCGTATTTCCTTAGTAAAGGTTTATCTTTGAATTTCTTCGATGTATATCGATCTGTAAACTACTACATAGATACGATATACGCTCTAGAGAATGGCGTAGGACCACACCTCTGCATGCCAGTCACAACACCTCACCTGTAGGAAAAAGTTTACCCTGAAGATATCCTCTACTTCATCGTTCCAGCCAGAAAGAAAGATGAAGAGCTAATCATCCTCGGTCATATAATTAGCAAGAGAAACTTCGTTTCAGACTCTACTTCTCACAAGCACAACACAGAAGCTGACTATGACTCTTGGAAAATGCAACTTTTTCGGTATAGTTGGCTGGCCAAGTATATCATCCAGAATATGGGATATGACATCAAAAATGACGAAGGGCTAAATTACGGCCTAGGACGACGACTGCCAATACGACACTTTGCTCCTCCCAGCAAACCCGAGAATTACTATCAACGAAGCGGTGTTGGTTTGGGCTATGTCTCTCCTCCAACAACTCCTGAAAGATCAGATGATGAAGCAGATCGTTGTTCTCATTCTTCTGATTCCTCCCTCTGGGACTCAGACTCCAGCATCGGCGACATGGTCACAGCAACTCTGTCCGTCAACATGGTTTTCGTCGACAAAATTACAAACGATGTCCAATCAATCAAACTCGAACAATAGGCTCAAAAGATGGACACCAGGTGGGAGCTGCGCTTCGAACAACGTGAACCACCTACCGAAGACGAAGTCATCCAAGTCAATCTAGGAGATGAAGCATCCTTCAAACCAATCTTCATCAGCAAAAGCTTATCTGACGATGAACGCCAATATCTTATACAGCTTATAAGAGAATACATCGATGTCTTCGCATGGAGCTATGAGGATATGTCGGGCTTAGACCCTAAAGTCGCCATGCACCACCTGAACATTTTGCCTAAAGCTAAGCCAGTAAAACAACAACAACAACGATTCCGGCCAGACGTCATGGAAGCCATCGTGAATGAAGTCAAGACGCTCATCGCCAGTGGATTCATTCGCGAGGAACAACACCCTGACTGGATTGCCAACATCGTCCCAGTCATAAAAAAGAATGGTAGAGTTCGAGTCTGTATCGACTACCATGATTTGAACTCTGCATGTCCGAAAGATGAGTTCCCTCTACCGATCACTGACGTAATGATCGACAATACTTGCGGCTTTGAGCTGATATCCTTCATGGATGGGTTCTCAGGCTACAACCAAATCAAGATGTTCCCTGACGACGAGAAATACACATCTTTTCGAACACCGTTGGAGGTATACTGCTAAACGGTGATGCCTTTCGGATTGAAGAATGCAGGGGCGACATACCAGCGAGCCATGAACACAATTTTTTGTGATCATTTGCACAAAACTGTGGAGTGCTGCATAGACGATATCGTAGTCAAAAGTTGTCTCAAGGGAAACCACCTCCAAGACTTGAGAACGGTGTTCGAACTAATGCGTGCATACCAACTCAAGATGAATCCAAGCAAGTCATTTCTGGGAGTCTCCAGCGGCAAGTTCCTCGGTTTCGTCATCACTTCAAAGGGTATACATCTGGACCCGGAGAAAGTGAAGGCTATCCTCGACATGCATCCTCCAAGAAACCTCAAAGAGCTACGCGGACTACAAGGAAGGCTAGCCTACATCAAACTTTTTATTTTAAACCTCTCTGGAAAGTGTCAATCGTTCACCCAGCTCATGAAGAAAGGCGTATCTTTCGTCTGGACTGAGCAATGTCAACGTGCGTTCGACGACATCAAGGCGTATCTTATAAGCCCTCCAGTATTGGTAGCTCCAATAATGGAGAAGCCTTTCTTACTATATGTCCGTACTATGGACCATTCTCTTGGCGCCCACTTAGCTCAGAATAACGAAGGCGGCCATGAACAGGCAATCTACTACCGCAGCCGCACGATGGTGGGTGTCGAACACAGATATACACCGACGGAGAAGGAATGCCTTGTACTAGTATTTTCCATCCAAAAGATACGTCACTACATGTCTGGGAAGACTATCCACATCATATCTAAAGTCAACCCTTTCAGAATACTCATGACTAAACCGGGTTCTCTCAATTCCCGTCTAGTTAATGGACAATGCTATTGACTCCATATGATATGATCTTCGTCCCTCAGAAGGCAGTAAAAGGCCAAGCATTAGCTAATTTCCTAGCAGCTCATTCGGTGCTGTAGTCGTCCAAACTCTACGACGAAATCCCCGACGAAGTGGTGGAGTCTAACACTGCAACTGAAGAAATCCTTATTTGGCAAATGTTCTTTGACGGCGCATCAAGAACAGGGCCCAAAGGAAACATCGTGGTGGGAGTAGGTGTCGTGCTCGTGTCACCTGATCATCTGGTTATACACCGTGTATATTCTCTCATAGAACCATGCACCAACAATGTGGCCGAATATAATGCTTTATTAATTGGCCTACAACTGGCGAAGCAACTAGGAGTTGACTATCTAGAAGCTTACGACGATTCCAAGCTAATTGTTAGTCAGGTCCGAGGGGATTATGAAGTTCGTCATGAAGATCTCATCCCCTACCACTGAGCAACAATCGAGCTGGCGTCTACTTTTGCTGGATTCTTCATCGAGCATGTGCCTCGACTACAGAATATAGAAGCAGATGCTCTAGCCGGTCTCGCTGCTTCCTTGATCGTTCCAACCAATACTTACCAGTCGATCAGAGTGTCTGGTCGAGAACTATTCTGTGTGAAAAATACCTTGCATATTCATTACAGTTACGCAGCAGAAACAAACGTCGATGTTAAAGACTAGAGATTTCCCTTCTTAGACTATGCTATCTATGGAATCCTTCCCGAGGACCCGAAGGAAGCAGTATCCATCCAAAGGCGATCCTTCAGATTCTACTACGATACAGTTACCAATATATTTTACCGACGCTCTTACGACGGGCTACTGTTACGATGCTTATCAGACACAGAAGCCAAACATGCACTTCGGGAGGCGCACGATGGAGTTTGTGGTCCACATCAACCAGGCCCCAAATTATAAGATTGCCTCAAAAGAATGGGTTATTACTGTCCCTCAATGATAGCAGATGCTGTTGAATATGCAAAGAAGTATAGAGCTTGTCAGTTCCACGCCGATTTCATTCATCAACCTTTGGAGTTTCTATACCCGACGATAGCATCTTGGCTATTTGAAGCCTGGGGCATGGACGTCATAGGACCAATCAGTCCGCCATCCTCCAAAGGACATCGGTTCATCCTAGCCATAACCGATTACTTCTCCAAATAGGCGGAAGCTATACCGCTCACCAAAGTGAAGACGTCAAACGTGATCAGTTTCATAAAACATCACGTCATCTACCGCTTCAGCCTACCTCACAGGATCATCCATGATAATGGTCCACAGTTCGCAAGCCATACGTTCTATCGGTTCTGCGATAAGAATCGAATCCAGAACGTAGCCTCTACTGCCTATAATCTATTGGCTAACGGGCTAGCAGAAGCCTTCAACAAAACCATCATAAAATTTCTTAAGACATTCGTGTCTTCAAACAAGCACGATTGGAACGAGAAGCTCGGTGAATGTCTATGGGCTTATCGCACAACGGTCCAGACTCCAACAGGCAGTACGCCATTCTTTCTGGTTTACGAGAGCGAAGCAGTTCCTTCCCTAGAAATCTAGATTCTTTTTCTTCGAGTAGCCTTAGCCAACGAGCTGACTACTGAAGAAAGCTATCGTCTGCGACTCCAGGAGCTTGAAGCGCTAGGCGAAAAATGCTTGTTAGCTCAGCAGCGCATTGAGCTATACCAAGCACGCCTTTTCAGAGCCTTCAATAAATAAAGTAAAGGAAAGGATCTTCCAAGTAGGTGATCTGGTCCTAGCAGTTAGAAGACCGATGGTCATGACGCACAAAACAAAAGGGAAATTCTAGCCTAAATGGGAAGGTCCTTTCGTCATAGAATCGGTGTATTCCAACGGTGCGTACCGGATGACCAAGCCTGATGGTGACTTGCTCATGATGCCTATCAACGGCAAGTTCCAGAAAAAAATACTATGTGTAAACTTTTTTTTGTTCACATATGTCCAGTCATGTAAATGTACAGTGTGATGTTTATATGATTCAAAAAATAAAAAAAACTATCTAACTATTATCCGTATTTCAAGAGTCTTGAATACGCCCTAGATAATAGGTCCTCTAAATATTTCCCCAGTGGAATCATTCCCCTTTTTGGACTCTGTCCGAACTTGGTTTGACAAAAACAAGTCACGTCCCTATTACCTCTGAATTGTTTTCTGATAATTATTTCTCCATTGAAATGATTATGTTTCTCCACGTCCACATAACCTCTGAGCAAAGCATTCATCAAGGATAATCACGTCCCTATTACCTCTAAATTATCCACTCCTACTTAATGTTATATATCTTTCCACGTCCATATTACCTCTGGTCAGATATAGAACATCCTCTGCTATTACGTCCATATTACCTCTACTAGTAGCTTCGCTCAACTTATTATCTATATTCGAATCATTCGAATATAAAACGGATAATAGGTCCACATCAAAAATTCTCCAGCGGAATGCCTACCAGAAATATCCTTGCCATGTCCACATTACCTCTAGCATCGATATTTCATAAAACCACTCCTTATTATCATGTGTCACGTCTATACTACCTCCGATATTGATAGTCTTCCGACTCGACACCTGTACCCAATCCGGGATAAAAGACATGGTGTCAAGACCATAAAACCTATTACATCCATATTACCGTCGTTGGGTTTTCGTTTCAAATCTATTACCCGTACCGCCAGCGTACAGAAGGGCGATGGGTTCAAGCAAACAAAAAGGAGGGAGGAAGGGAGCTCCCCTAGCAGGATACCCTTTACACAAATACTGTGTTATTGGCTCTCCAACACAATCACCACAGATATTACAAGAAAAGAATGGAGCGAATGTACTCTGTTTATTTAAAATCAGTTACATTCACAGGACTACATCTCATGAGCAAAACAAAAAGTTCTTCATCTCTTCATCTGGGTAAGTAGTAAAAGATTACATTGATGTCCAAAAGAAAGGAAAATCTGCTACTTATCAGCAACACATAGCTTGGCCAGCTTGGCAGTACCACGCTTTCGTCGAAAAGTGGTTTTGTGGCCCTCGATGGAGGTCATGTTTTACTGCTGAGCAAGAAAATAAGGCTGTTGAACCTTCGAGAAGCTACATAGAGGAGGGCAAATATAGCATGCTAAAACATCTACAAATGGTGATCTTCTCTCCTCCATGTTACGGGTGTCGTGGGCCCATTTCTCCAAAAGACCATACCTTCAAAACAATATCTCTAGTATTGCTTTTGCCTACTTGAAGAACCGTGAAAGCAGAACTTTCACGATGACGTCCAACTACCGTCCGACTCTTCGATGTATAAAGGCTCTTCCAACAATCTGAGGAGAACCCTTCCGAAACATGAAGAGTCTTGAGCTCTCTAATGTGTACGTCAAATATTGCATCTTCACCATGCCCAGAATCGTCGATGCCGGTCCTGGAGAAATTTGCTAGCCAGACCCCTACAAAATAGGCACAATGAAAGTCAGACTCAGAAAACTGCAGAAAAAGCTAAGTCCTGAAGACTTCTATGCGCCCAAAGGGCTATGCGACCAAAGGGATATGCGCCCAAAATAAGACATGCGGGCGCATAACACACGAACAGTGCGCGGGCACATAATGCGCCACTGCTTAAGGGGCGCATAACGTGACAGCACTCGGGCGTATAGCACACCACAGTATTGGCGCATGACTTCTGTGGGCACATAATAATGCTCACAGAAGTATGTTGTGTAACCTCCTTTAATTGATTTCTTAAATTTCTTTTAATTTATTTTATTTCGTATTTTTCAAAACTTCGAATTTTCTAAATCTCGAAAAGCGTGCAAATTTTGATTTTTTGGAAAAAAATTTTTGACCGCGATTGCTATCGGTCCTTGTTGGCTTTGGTTTACTATTTTAAGCGATTTTGTCCTATTGGAATTTCTCTGTCATTTTTTCTTGAATCAATAAGTTTTAATTATTGTTCTATATGGAAAACGTTTATTGAATTTTGGAATTTCAAAAAAATATATTTTATTTACTAAATAAATGTTTATTAAATATATAAATAATTGGTGAGTAAATTAGTATTATTTTATTAATTGGAAAATAATCTCGGCTAAATTGTAATTAGCAACTTGTTAAATTAGTAGTAACTAGTAATTAATTATTATTTGTAGCTAATATTATTCTTGTACTAATTTTTAGCAGTTAGCTGTTAGCTTTGTGTTAGCAGTTAGTTTTTTCACTATTTTTTCCTATTTTCTATTACATAAACATTTTTAGTGTTTTCTCCACACTCCCCTATAAGTAGCACATTTTCCAAAGCCCACACACACATTCCCCAAAGTTACCTAACAATTTTCTAACCTAGAAATTCCCAAACCTAATTTTTTCCTACAGCCGCCACCCTTGCTGCCTACATCCTCCCTCCGGCCATCTCCTCGGCCGTTGTCAGAGTTCAGCCCTACCGTTCCCTGTTCCAGCCCGACCACCAACCCCATTGCCACCACACGCCACCACCGCCACCATCAGAACACTACCACCGTTAGCCACCACCGCCACCACCTATGTCAACCACCGCCACCATCAGAACACTACCACCGCCACCACCTATGTCAACCACCGCCGTCGCCCTGCCATACACCACCTCCACCATCAGAACACGACCACCCCTCCTTTTCCCCAAATAATCCAACCATCGAGAGAGTGAGGGAGAGAAGACCGAACCTGTGCCCTAGCTCCGGCCTCCGCCCGCGCTCCGACCGGTCGAGCCGCGCTCCGCCGTGGCGAGCTCGGCCGATGGCCGCCCTCTTGGTCGCTCCGTCGGTGCCCGACCCCCTCCGCCACTGTCTCTGGACTCCGCATGTGTGGCACCGCTCCGCCTGGCCACGTGCGAAACCCCGACCTGCCGTGAGTGAAAACCCCTCGCCGCACCCTTGGCGAGCTCCGCCCTGTCCATCGATCGCCGCCGCGCGAGCCTTCCATCCGCCACCCCAGACCGGATCCTCTCCGCCCTGACCGCTCCCGCCGGCGCTGCTCCGCCGGAGCCTGGCCGAGGAGAACCCCCATGTGAGCCCATCCTTTTAGATCTAAAATTTCTGTTGGGGATCAGCCCCCCCTTTTTATATAAGTATATTATTAGTTTATATATATTATATATATTAAGTTTATGTATATAAAATATATTAGTTGATATAAGTAATATATATTAGTTATATTTATAATATATTGTTTGTATAATAATAAATGTACATTTGTTTAATATAATGTATAATAGCTTTATAATAAATGTATATTAGTTTATGATAATATATGTTAGTTTATATATAGTATATAAATTGGTCCCATTATTATTTTGTTGGTATTATTATTTTAACGTAATTACTTACTTGGAAATTATATAAAAATATATAATAATATTCCTAAAATTTTAATAGTAAGTTTTGACCTAAATTAATAGTTTAATTATTCATTTAGTGATTTTTGCCCGAAGAGTAGGCTTTACTAATATATTCATAAAATATATTGATACTAGAACGTTTTTTCCTTATTATTAAATAACATCAAAATATCTCGATTAATACAATATCTATTTTCCTAAATTATTATAAACAATTTTGGATAATTTGGTATAGTTAATCTTTTTTCCCTAAATTCATATTTAACAAATAGGAATATTGGTACAGAAATGATTTTCTGAGTTTTAAAATACTCTCTAAAATATGTTGATATAGTTTAACATTATGAGGATTTCCAAAAATTTATTATATTTATTTAATTATATTTTCTAAAATCATAAATCGTGACTATGATAGTCATTTTCTATTTCTTGATTGATTATCGTACCAAACCCTAATTTTAGACTTTTATATACCAAACTAGGCTTTTTGGACTATTCTGGACTCTTTGGGACTGCCCGTGTCATCGTCTGGGACCCTTTGTGGAGCTTAGCATGGTACCTACCTCGTGTCGATACGTTCGTATCGCGCACGTCGACTCCAATCAAATCGAGGTGAGTACATTCTCTGATCATTTCATATCCTGCTTAGAATTATTTCCTGTATTAAATTACTTTACTTGTTACTGTCACATTGGTCACACGGATTGGTACTATATGGATCCCTTCTTGAGATGTTATCCTTAGGGAGCAACGGGTACTACATGTTCTGTGCATTTCACTTACATGGCGTGTCACTATGCTTTATTGGTTCTTTGATCACTTGTGACATATACTCTTATGATCACGGAGTCTCCTAGAATCCTTATCCCATTTACTGGGTATCCTAGAATCTCCTAGAATCCCCATTTATGGGACATCCATGTATCACCCTTCGGGGGCCTTGCATGGAATCATAACATAACCTGGTTGGATCCTTGTGTATTAATTGGGGGTACGGAAGAGTAGAAGTGGACATGTGAATAATATCTAAGTAGTGTAGCATCAGAATCATTCCATAGTGTAGCATCAGAATCATCCCATGCCATTTACATGTCTATGTTGTACTCTGACTCACTAGCCACATGTTAGTTCTCTATTTATAGTAGATATTTCTATTACAGTTCTCTCTCTGTTTATATACTGCATTTCTTTCAGTACCTGTATCTTACTTTACTGCATGATTATATTTTCTAATCTGCTATGAACTGTTGAGATATACTGTACTCGCTCCCATCCTGACTGGACCTGTTGATAAATTTTACAGATAGCTTGGAGGTTGCCTGCTAGCTTAGAGGAGACACAGTAGAGGTTGTATAGATAGCTAGGGTTTTGCTTATAGTTTATTTTCAGTTGTCTTGAGTTATATTTATTTTATGGATTACTGTATTTGAGCTTTGAGATGCAATTCTAGGTTGCGTATCTTAGACACTTAGACTTCTATCTGCTGTATCTTTTTTGGATTTCATGTTTTATCTATCTTCCATTATGCTCTACCTTAGATGTGATTGAGTTTACATTCTGCTATGTCACCTCCATTCGGGGAGTATAAACTGCTTAGCCTTATACTGTTAGATGTATGTGACCTAGGACAGCGTTCTACCGCCGATACTGCGGCGTAGGCTGGGCGTTGTTACGTTCTCGTGCCCTAACTCTAGGGTGCGGGTCATGACACGTTTTTAGTGGTGGCCCATGCAGGTCGAGTTTATGTAGTGGTATTCGAACTAGAGTACCACTACAGACTGCAGCAGTAGGATTAGGATATATTTTGAAGGTACTCAATCACAGTTAGGATCCCTTGAGAGATTCCTGGGACGACCCTTGAGAATATTATTTTAACTCCGATTTGAAAACTCTTTTCTTGATTTAATTTATCTTTATTTTCTGTTATAAAATTGGATTTTGATGGATTATTGTCGAATTTGAGTTTATATTTATATGTAGTGGTATTTGAGTTTATATTTGTGTTCATTTCTGAATCTTGATGTTCGTAGGTAAATTTGATTTTTGAGTATCCATTGATGATTTAATTTAATTTTTGACAAGATAAAATTATATGGGCTAGGTCATCTAAGTTTTGTAATCTAGTCTTCTATAGTCACATTAGCCAGCATGGTGAGGACATATAGTCTGATTTTGGATGTATTTCTCGGGTGTAGGAATTTAAGGTTTTCGCAGCCAAGCTAGCGACATCGCAAAAATATTAAATACCACGACTCTAGAGGTATGTGCCTTAGTCGAGGACTCTGTGATTATCGTAGCCTTGCTTACTAGTATGACGAGGATTTAGAGTACCATAATTTTGGATAGACGCATATGATTATCAGATTGTACCTTAAAAACTTGAACATGTTTTCTCTACTTTTGTTCAGTCTTTCAGAAAAAGAATTATTGGTTATTTTTGTTTTCTTCTCATTATTTAACTTAGGAGTAGGAGTAGGAGTAGCTTTAGCTGTTATTATAAACCTTTGTGTAACTTTTGCTATGAATTTCTTCATAATACAATGAATCAATGATTTTTGCTAGGCCTTATTTTGGATTTGGTATTATAATTCTGGTTTCAAAATGGGTACCCCTTTTAAACAGATAAGCAGAACAGATTCTATTATCATTCTTTTCCTGCCAATATTTTTCTTACCATCATTCCTTGTCTTATATACCTGTCTTGATTATATCAATTCCGTCTCGTATCACATTCAGTCAGCTGTACTTGAACCCCTGAATCTTTATATCGTTTTTATCTGAGAAATGTTGAGGAAGTGAAGTGAATCATCTAGGTCAAAAATGACGTAATTGGTTATCATATGATGATTTTGTAGGAATCAAAATGTTGGATGTCAAATATAAAAAATTTGAATAGAGATGTGGTAAAGGTTTAAAATGAAATCGAGGGATAAATGTTATCAATTTAGAAACAATCACAGAAAGTTGGTTATGAATAATTCATGGATGTATTTCAAAACTAATGAGGATATTCAAGGTCAACCTAGTTTTGAGAACTTAGAAAATCTTGGTTATTGACTCTGGAGAACTTTTAGTCTGAGGCTATGTAGAAATTTAGAAATAAAAAAAAAGGAAGAAGAGAATTTTATTGTATTCAATGACTATGCAAAATTGAACTAGATATTGTAAGAGGGTAACTAGAGACAGAGAGAACACAAGGATTTTAAGCTATAGAAATTATTTTGATGATTGGGGAAAATTATAGAATTCAAAAAGGATAATATTTGAAGGTGAACGTTGAAGAAAATATGAAGGTTGATTTATAAATAAGAATAAATTTTGTATGACATGGTGGTATTGGAGTTGGGTAAATACGAGACTCGATTTAAACAAGTTCAAGAATTTCATAAACTGGATTTAGAGGTTTCAGATCTAATTTTGAACAAGGTGAAAGAATTTGGAAACTTGATTAAATGGATAAGTGTTGATACCTAATTAAGAGGGGTATGCTTCGTGGAAAATATTTTAGAAGTTTGGAATTTATCTATGGTGATCATGGTAAAGGTTTAGATGACTGAAGGTTATAAAATTTTGATGATAGTTATGTAGAGGTTGATTTTCATATTGGGACTTGTGAGAAAAAAAAATGATTTGGCAAATGATAAACTGATAGTATTAGAGGGAGATGATTTAATGACTTCGTATGAAATCTTTCTTATTTTCCTCTAAAAGGGTTTTTTTAATACCATTGAATCATAGTTTCCTTAATCACGACCAAATCGACTTCCATCATCTTTTCTTATCATATTAATATCTTGGGTCGTACTCAATTGAATTAAATTTGATTGTGACCTGAATCTCCATTCTTGTATGCTCGTGCTCAGACTTCGATGAACCTGTCCTCCATATTGCCCAAATCTTGATTTTCCAGAATTGATCAACTTAGATCGTGTCGTGACTAATTTTTTTTTTAATATTATTGTGATTATATTTCAATGCTATTGACATTCGTTCCTTAAACTGTTGATTTTGATTTTCCTTGAGTAGTGCCTTTCATCGAACCAATAGTCTTGACCCTTGACCGTACTCAATTTATTTGAATTCCATCGTGACTTGGATCTCTATCATATGTTGCTCGTGCTCAAAAATCTTGATTTCAAAATTTTTTGAACCTAAATTCAAATATTGATTACCTTTATTCTTCATCGTGTCAATATTTTAATTTTGATCGTAATCGAACTTCGATACCAATATCACTCATGCATAAAACTTTGATTTATTCTTGAAATGACTAAATTCTGTTCCAATCGCGATTAAGCTTCATACTATTTCTTGATCGTACCAAAAATTGATGTTGGGTTATGCCTAGGCTACTATCATACTCTTCATCATATCTAAATGCTGTTGACCAAGGTTAAACTGACCTTGTTTATGATCGTGTCGAACTAACGATTATTATTATGTTTGGATTTTAACACTAGTACTCAAACTCTTTTATGACCATGATTTACTTCCTGATTATATCTAAACTCCTTGTGATTAGTCATGCCTAGATGACCCGGCATGACTAGACGACTATGAAATCTATGGCCGTGATTCTTAAGATCATGACTATACGTACCAATTTTGCCTCTGGATCGTGCTTAAAATTTTGTCCTCGATCGCGACTCCCCGATTTGATTATCATAAAATTTAGTGATTATATCCGAAATAATTTTTCCTTCGCGCCTAAAATTCGATCCTCTAGTCACCGTGCTGCTATTTCATTCTTATTCCATGACGAGGTTTTGATTTTTGTTACTCTGCATACGTCATGCCTAAGTGATTTTAGTCATTCCAAGGTTTTAATCCTCGATTTGGTTTGTGGTCAAGTGGTTTGATCCTTAGTCATTGATCGTGCCAAACGTTTCATTATTCCTAGCGATGACCAATCGCACCATTTTTTTTCGTATTGATCGTGCCTATAAGGACCTTGATTCCGAAATCATGATTTCATCACCATTCATAACCAAGCTTGGATCTTGATCGTACCTATACGACCTAGAGCCTAGATTCTGTTGATCGTGCTATACTCAGATTTGACCCTACCTTGATCATAACCAAAACAACAATTGATTATTTTAGTCGTGACTCGAGTCATGCCTAGGATACTGAATCTTCGTTCTAAATCGTGCCTAGTTGATTCGACCATACTATGATTCTATCGTGTTAAATCTATAGTCGTGCCCAAACAATTTCAAGTTGATTATCTTGATCGTGCCAACTCGTCGTTCTTTGATCGTGTCGGCCATACTACCTAAAATTTCTATCATGTTTTAACTCCCTTGCCAAGCTTTAATTTCTAGGACGAAATTTCTTTAAGGACGGTAGATTGGTAACCTCCGTTAATTGATTTCTTAAATTTCTTTTAATTTATTTTATTTCATATTTTTCAAAACTTCGAATTTTCTAAATCTCAAAAAGCATGCAAATTCTGATTTTTTGGAAAAATAATTTTTGACCGTGATTGCTATCGGTCCTTGTTGGCTTTGGTTTACTATTTTAAGCAATTTTGTCCTATTGGAATTTCCCTGTCATTTTTTCTTGAATTAATAAGATTTAATTATTGTTCTATATGGAAAACGTTTATTGAATTTCGGAATTTCAAAAAAATACGTTTTATTTACTAAATAAATTTTTATTAAATATATAAATAATTGGTGAGTAAATTAGTATTATTTTATTAATAGGAAAAATATCTCGGCTAAATTGTAATTAGCCACTTGTTAAATTAGTAGTAACTAGTAATTAATTATTATTTATAGCTAATATTATTCTTGTACTAATTTTTAGCAGTTAGCAGTTAGCTTTGTGTTAGCAGTTAGTCTTTTCACTATTTTTCCCTATTTTTCTATTACATATACATTTTTAGGGTTTTCTCCCCACTCCCCTATAAGTAGTACATTTCCCAAGACCCACACACACATTCCCCAATGTTACCTAACAATTTTCTAACCTAGAAATTCTCAAACCTAATTTTTCCTACAGCCGCCACCCTTGCTGCCTACATCCTCCCTCCGGCCATCTCCTCGGCCGTTGCCGGAGTTCAGCCCGACCGTTCCCTGTTCCAGCCCGACCACCAACCCCATTGCCACCACACGCCACCACCGCCACCATCAGAACACTACCACCGTTAGCCACCACCGCCACCACCTATGTCAACCACCGCCACCATCAAGACACTACCACCGCCACCACCGTTAGCCACCACCGCCACCACCTATGTCAACCACCGCCGCCGCCCTGCCATACACCACTGCCACCATCAGAACACGACCACCCCGCCTTTTCCCCAAATAATCCAACCAAAGAGAGAGTGAGGGAGAGAAGACCGAACCTGTGCCCTAGCTCCGGCCTCCGCCCGCGCTCCGACCGGTCGAGCCGCGCTCCGCCGTGACGAGCTCGGCCGATGGCCGCCCTCCTGGTCGCTCCGTCGGTGCCCGACCCCCTCCGCTACTGTCTCCGGACTCCGCCTGTGTGGCATCGCTCCGCCTGGCCACGCACGGAACCCCGACCCGCCGTGACTGAAAACCCCTCGCCGTCCCCATGGGGAGCTTCGCCCTGTCCGCCGATCGCCGTCGCGCGAGCCTTCCATCCGGCACCCCAGACCGGATCCTCTCCGCCCTCACCGCTCCCGCCGGCGCTGCTCCGCCGGATCCTGGCCGAGGAGAACCCCCATGTGAGCCCATCCTTTTAGATCTAAAATTTCTGTTGGGGATCAGCCCCCCCTTTTTATATAAGTATATTATTAGTTTATATTATATATATTAAGTTTATATATATAAAATATATTAGTTGATATAAATAATATATATTAGTTATATTTATAATATATTGTTTGTATAATAGTAAATGTACATTTGTTTAATATAATGTATAATAGCTTTATAATAAATATATATAAGTTTATGATAATGTATGTTAGTTTATATATAGTATATAAGTTGGTCCCATTATTATTTTGTTGGTATTATTATTTTAACGTAATTACTTACTTGGAAATTATATAAAAATATATAATAATATTCCTAAAATATTATTAGTAAGTTTTGACCTAAATTAATAGTTTAATTATTCATTTAGTGATTTTTGCCCGAAGAGTAGGCTTTACTAATATATTCATAAAATATATTGATACTAGAACGTTTTTCCCTTATTATTAAATAACATCAAAATATCTCGATTAATACAATATCTATTTTCCTAAATTATTATAAACAATTTTGGATAATTTGGTATAGTTAATCTTTTTTTCCCTAAATTCATATTTAACAAATATGAATAGTGGTACAGAAATGATTTTCTGAGTTTTGAAATACTATCTAAAATATGTTGATATAGTTTGACATTATAAGGATTTCCAAAAGTTTATTATATTTATTTAATTATATTTTCTAAAATCATAAATCGTGACTATGATAGTCATTTTCTATTTCTTGATTGATTATCGTACCAAACCCTGATTTTAGACTTTTATATACCAAACTAGGCTTTTTGGACTATTCTGGACTCATTAGGACTGCCCGTGTCGTCGTCTGGGACCCTCTATGTAGCTTAGCATGGTACCTACCTCGTGTCGATAAGTTCGTGTCGCGCACGTCGACTCCAATCAAATCGCGGCGAGTACATTCTTTGATCATTTCATATCCTGCTTAGAATTATTTCCTGTATTAAATTACTTTACTTGTTACTGTCACGTTGGTCACACGGATTGGTACTATATGGATCCCTTCTTGAGATGTTATCCTTAGGGAGCATCGGGTACTACATGTTCTGTGCGTTTCACTTACATGGCGTATCATTATGCTTCATTGGTTCTTTGATCACTTGTGACATATAATCTTATGATCACAGAGTCTCCTAGAATCCTTATCCCATTTACTAGGTATCCTAGAATCTTCTAGAATCCCCATTTATGGGACATCCATGTATCACGCTTCGGGGGCTTTATATGGATTCATAACATAACCTGGTTGGATCCTTGTGTATTGATTGGGGGTACGAAAGAGTAGAAGTGGACATGTGAATAATACCCAAGTAGTGTAGCATCAGAATCATTCCATAGTGTAGCATCAGAATCATCCCATGCCATTTACATGTCTATGTTGTACTCAGACTCACTAGCCACATGTTAGTTCTCTATTTATAGTAGATATTTCTATTACAGTTCTCTCTCTGTTTACATACTGCATTTCTGTCAGTACCTGTATCTTACTTTACTGCATGATTATATTTTCTAACCTGCTATGAACTGTTGAGATGTACTGTACTCGCTCCCGTCCTGACTGGACCTGTTGATAAATTTTACAGATAGCTTGGAGGTTGCCTGCTAGCTTAGAGGAGACACAGTAGATGTTGTATAGATAGCTAAGGTTTTGCTCATAGTTTATTTTCAGTTTTCTTGAGTTGTATTTATTTTATGGATTACTGTATTTGAGCTTTGAGATGCATTTCTGGGTTGTGTATCTTAGACACTTAGACTTCTATCTGCTGTATCTCTTTTGGATTTCATGTTTTATCTATCTTCCATTATGCTCTACCTTAGATGTGATTGAGTTTACATTCTGCTATGTCACCCCCATTCGGGGAGTATAAACTGCTTAGCCTTATACTGTTAGATGTATGTGACCTAGGACAATGTTCTACCGCCGACACTGCGGCGTAGGCTAGGCGTTGTTACGTTCTCGTACCCTAACTCTAGGGTGCGGGTCGTGACACGTTGCCTTAGGCGCAAGCGCCCGGGCAGAAGAAAAGTTTGAGCGTCACAAATTAACGCTCGAAACTTTATTTTTTGAAGCATGCCCTCACCCAGAATCGGGTCCTGGACTGCCGAAGATGTTGCCGCAGGAGGAGAGTCACTCAGCGCAGCCCCCTTGCCCTTCGCGGATCTCTTGGCGACCTTGGGCGACATGGTTCTCAAAGAAAGAAGACGAAGTATTTTTATGAAAAATTCAAAGAGAAAGGAATAATGAACTTTCTCTCTCCTCCAAGGGTCTATTTATAGACACGGGCTATACTATGTGCCCACCGGCTGTATGCGCCTATTGTGTTGTATGCGCCCACTATAGCCTATGCGCCCACGTAAAGGATCAGCCCTCTGCATACTATGCGACTGTCCCTTGCTGACGTGGACGACGTATGAAGGATGGATCGTTTCAAATTTCGTTCTGATGAATCTGTCAGTTCAGATTTCGAGGAAAATCTCAACAGTCGTATCTCCTTGACAGGCTGGCCAAACACTATATGCCTAAAGTGAGAGCCGTGCTATGCGCCCATTGCATCACGAGAAGACGATTCATGCTTCTTTCAAAGTATTTCGAACTTGTTCAACTATCGAAAACTTTGAAGGGGGTCTTGTAAAAGCATGAAAAAATTTCAGCAAATGAAGCCCCATGCGCCCCAGTTAGTGGAGCTCCATACGCCCAAGCCAGTGTAGCTCCATGCGCCCATCCAACGAAGCTTCATGCGCCCAGTCAGTACAACTCCATGCACCCAAGTCAAGTGTAGCTCCATGCGTCCAGTCAGTGAAGCTTCATGCGCCCAAGACTAGTTTTCCCGAATGGAGGGCACATAGCCTGAGACATGGCTATGCGCCCAAGCCTGACTTAGTCAAAGCCATGATCAATACGTGCACCAAAGCACACGGTCACGTTAGTCTCCACGAGTAGTCGTGCACCGAAGCATGCGTCCACGTCAACACCATGACCAACCCACGATCTCGTAGCCTGTATGCGCCTATGTCCTATGTGCCCAAAGCAGGACTATGTGCGTACATAAAAACTAGCGTATTTCCTCATGTGGGTGCATAACATCATTCTAGCTCAAGAACGACTATAAAAGGAGGCCTCATTCCTCTTCAAACACACAGAACGGAGAACATTTTCAAGAGCCAAATTGCTGCACTTCTTGCCAGTGAGCCGAGAGTCAGCAATTTTCTTAGGTTTTCTCCCACTTTTGTAATCGAAGTGTCAATGGAGTAAAGGAGCAACTGCCGCTCGATTCCATCGTCCCATTCCCCAGAATTCATTTTTGTACTCGGGGATCCTCAGCGCAGGATCTCTCAGGCGTACTCGATTTGTGGTGCCTTGTGCCAATAAAAGAAAAGACAGTATTTTCTTCTTCTTTTTTGTGTGTGTCCACAACGCACTTGGTTCAACACACTGACACACTTTGGACATATTTTACGCACCTAAACATGAGGCCCTATATCTACCCTACCCGTGGACACGAGCACGAGACATGAAGTTGTATCTGTCGTATCCTAGAGGGATCGACATACGTGCACGAGACAGTGCACTGTACTGTCTTTAACACCAACTGGATACTTAAACTTTGATACTGGTTTGGATACGTATTGATGGACACTGCCTTGACACAATGTTCACTCACTCTCCTCTTCCTTTGATCACTTTATACTTTTGTTATGGTTGGGTTTTGTCAGTTTCTGAAAACTGAGATGTATTAGAGTTTGGGCTTGGTTGTGCTGTACTGAGAAGAGGTTGAGTTATGAGATTTGTGTTTGTTTTAGGGCTTTGATCTATTTCAAGTGTAGGATTTATGATATTATTTAGTTATGATCCTATATATGTTAGTATATATATAGCATATGTATATATGGTATATGTGTAGTTATGTATAGATACATATGTATATATGTAGAGAGGAGTTGTGGGTGGTTCAATTTTGTTGTTGTGGGTAATAGTGAGATAGGTTTGGATTTTTTCAGTTTTATTGGTGTTGTTTGAGCTGGGGTTGTTCAGTAGACAATTGATATAGTTAGTTTAGTTTATAATAGGTTAGATGTTATACCTTCATATATATATATATATATATATTTATATATATTTATATATATATATATATATATATATATATATATATATATATATATATATAGCTTCTTTATATATATTTGTTTTCATGAGATGTTGAGTTGGGGGTTTTCTAATCTCTTCACAGTACAACTCAGACACACACACATGCATGCCCCTTTGCCCCCTTCTTTATATATATTCCTATATATATGTTACTAGATATATAGTTATGTATATATGTATGTATGTGTATATATCTATATATATTTTTCTATAGTTATATCAATGTGTATGTGGTTTACCTATAGCCTAATTATATAGGTAATATACTTGTTATATAGGTAATGCTATATGCTAGTGTATGATATATGTTATATCGGTATATGGTTATGTTGGATACCAAGTAAGTATGGTTAGGCTATAGATGGATCTAGAAATTGACTAGATAGGCCTCATATGACTAGTTGAGAAGTTTGACTAGAATGTTGACCAGAGTTGACCAATAGTTGACTTTGACCTAGAATGACCTAGAATCATTTAAAATGCATTGTAACCTTTATTTATTATACCTTGAATACATTGTAACCTGTGTTGCTCTAAATAGGACTCAGTTACTCCTGTACGGATATCTATTCTCATCAGATGTTCAGAATATCAGGCGAGTACATTTTCTGATCGTTTCATACTTGCTAGGACTTATATTCTTGCTCTAGACTACTTTACTTGATGCTGTCACGTTGTTATCACGGATTAGTCTATATGGATCTTTTCATGAGATGTTATCCCCCTCGGGTACGTCGTGTTCTTTATGTCTTGTGCTTTTTACGAACATCATGTACTTCTTGTGCTCTCATTATTCATGTACACTCATGTGCTCTCATGTACTCTCATGTTCACATGAGCTTCATGTATAAAACTTTCTTGTGTAATAACATAACTTGACAAGATCCTTGTGTATTGATTGAGGTAGGGGTGAGTAGAAGTGGTTATGTGATCATTATCCGCAGTAGGTATTCATATGCAACTCTATAGCTTATTCATGTACAACCCAACCCGTTTACATAACCGTTTTGTACTCTAAATCACTTAGTCACTTACAGTTCTTACTTTCCATGTATATATATATTTTCAGTTTACAGATATCTCTCTTAATCTTTATATACATTTCTTACAGCGTTTCATGTATCTTATTCTATTGCTTGTTTTACATTTCCTGTCATGATATGAACTGTTTGAGAGATATGTGCTCGTTCTTGTCCTGACTGGACCTATTGAAAATATTATAAAGGATGAGAAGGAGTTATGCCCTACCTATTACGGAGCCCGCTTAGATGACACTTGTGACCTGGACCCTCAGCAGGATCCAGCTTGCGTTAAGGATGTTACTATTGCCTAGGCTAGACTACTAGGCTACTTATCTTATTTTATTATGTTATTTGTGTTTGACTTCTGAGTTGTATTATTTTGGATGTTGAGATGTTGGTGTTGTTTAGACACTTGGACTTATTTTCTTCTGTTTTATTTCTCTTTTAGGATTTTATATCTATCTTATCGTGCTATTTCCATCTTAGAATTGTGATTGAGTTGTACCTTCCGCGTTGTCTTCCGATTGGACAGTATATCTTATACAGGTACATTTATACTGTGTTAGATGTATGTGACCTAGGACATCATTCTACCACCGATATGTGGCGTAGGCTGGACGTACCCACTTCTCGTGCCCTTACACTGGGTGCGGGCCGTGACACATTTTTAGTGGTGGCCCATGTAGGTCTGGAGTTCCGAGTTATGTCTAAGTTCGTAGTGGTACTCGAACTAGAGTATCACTACAATCTGCAGTAGGATATAAGATATAAGTTTGAGGTACTCAATCACATTTAGGAAAAACTCTTATCTAATTCCTGCCATCTAAATTCTTGTTGTTAAATGCTTTCCTTTGAAATAAATTGTCCTCCTTTGATTATATCGCTTCCTGCTCAGCATTGATTTCCTTATTTGATCTATCTCCAGGATGGTGCAGACACGATCTCAACGTTCCGGCCCAGGGGATACCATCGAGAGGTCTGCCACTTTCCGTCCGTTACAGTTGGGCCCTGGAACCGTAGCTCCCCTTGTTCCTTCTTATGTTGGAGCATCTGCTGCATTTGGGGGTGCACCTCCACTTGTCTGAAGGCCTACCCCAGTCATCCCAGATGTATTCCAGCAGCAGCCACCTTCGGGATCAGTCGATATCGTACAGCTTTTTGCCTTCTTCCAGCAGATGATGGAGGCTCAGCAGCGCCAGTCTATTGACATGTGGCAGGGCGTAAATAATGCCCACTAGATTGTTATGACTACAGTAGAGAGGATAATTGCCTAGCTGCAAGGCAGATGCAGCAGTACCAGCCGAGGACCCCGAGCATTCAGGACTTCCAGAAGATATGGCCGAGAGACTTCAGGGGTACTGAGGGTATCCTATATGCCGACGACATGATTGAGCACATAGAGGAGATCTTTTGTCTTACACTAATACCAGCTAGGATCCAGATAGAGGCAGTGGGCAGCCAAATATAGGACCTTGCCCATATATTTTACCAGATCGACCGCAGAGTTGGTACGCAGGGGCAGACATGAGAGGCTTTTAAGATGCTTTTCAAGGAGAAGTTCTTTTCTGACACAGTACTCGGCGCCTTGGAGATGCAGTTTGAGAGTCTGGTTCATGGGAACCAGATGGTGGATGAGTACGCCAGTGAGTTCTGCCGCCTGGACAGGTTTGTTGAGGACCTTAGCGAGTCGGCGAAGGCTAGGAGGTTTCGGAAGGGTTTGGTCAAGAAAGTCAAGTCCCTGACCAAGAGTGACAGAGATGCCACCTTTGAGGAGATTATGTCAGGAGCTATGGCAGTGGAGGACGACCTTGAGCTGAAGCTGAAGAGAGGTCGTGATGTACGTGGAGCCGGTAGCAGTGGAGGGCTGCCCAAGAGGCCCCATTTTCAGCATAGGCCCCACTTTTAGCAGCAGTAGACGCCTTTCCAGTAGTAATTTCAGGGTCAGGACCGAGCACCTTTTCAGCAGGCACAGCAGCAGCCGAGGCAGCAACAGGCACCTAGATACCAACCGGCCACCAGTTGTACCTTCTGCAAGAAGCCAGGGCATGGGTGAGATGACTACATGAAGAGGCTAGGCAAGGGCCTACTTTACGGTTCAACGGAGTATCAGTTGAGGGAGCATCCCCAGTCTTTTAGACGTACAGTTCAGGAAGCAAGAGCCAAGGCTCCGGTTGGACAGCAGAAGGGACCATTGCAGACCCAGCAGTAGAGGGTTGTCCGGCACTAATAGCAGACCAGGGGAGGCCAGCAGGGGTGAGCATTCACCATGGCAACTGCGGATGCAGAGGAAGTGGAAGATCTGATCGCAGGTTTTGTTCTTCTCAACTCCATTCCCGCATTTGTATTATTTGATTCGGGTGCTTCCCATAGCTTTGTGTCTGTATCTTTTTCTATTAGACACCATCTTGCTTCTGAATCGTTGTCTAGGACTTACAAAATCATGACCGGGGGTGGTATTATCCTAGTTAGTGATATTTGTAAGGATCAGAGAGTTGTTTTGGGAGACCGAGAGCTGGATGTGAGTTTTCTTGTAATGCCATTACCAAACTACGATATTGTACTCGGTATGGATTGGTTCAGCAGACATCATGCCAGCATAGATTGTTGCAAAGATAGAGTTCTTTTCAATGTGCCAGGGGAACCAGAGTTCGAGTTTGTCAGACGGGAGGCAGAGCAGAGCAGCAGAGTCTTCTGCGGAGTTTCAGTAGAGGAGCAGACGATGCCACATCCATTGATAGCAGAGTTCATGAATATCTTTTCGGAGGACTTTCCAGGACTACTACCAAACAGAGACGTTGAGTTCTCTATAGACTTGGTGCCCGATGCAGAGCCGATATCTCAGTACGTCAATAGAATGAACAATAGCGATCTAGTAGAGTTGAAGAAACAGGTGGATGAGTTGTAAGACAAAGGCTTCATCCGATCGAGTTCTTCACCATGGGGTGTACTGGTGCTTTTTGTGCCGAAGAAGGATGGGTCTGTACGATGTGTATCGACTACAGGGCTCTCAACAACCTTACGATCAAGAACAAGTACCCGTTGGCGAGTATCGATGACCTGTTCGATCAGCTGAGCGGAGCGAGGGTATTTTCTAAAATTGATCTAAGGTCAGGTTACCATCAGTGAAGGTGAAGAAGGAGGATATTCCGAAGACAGCATTCAGGACACGATATAGCCAGTTTGAGTTTATGGTGATACCGTTTGGGTTAACTAATGCCCCAACGGTGTTCATGAACATGTTGAACAATGTATTCCACTAGTACTTGGATAAGTTCATAGTGGTGTTCATCGACGACATCTTGGTGTACTCGTAGACCCTAGAGGAGCGTGAGGAGCATTTGAGAGTGTTTTCTGGAGACTTTTAGGAAGGAGGAGCTTTATGGCAAGCTCTCAAAGTGTGTGTTCTTTCTAGATTAGGTTGAGTTCATGGGTCATGTTGTAACCGGGGATCGGATCTCAGTTGACCCAAGGAAGATCACGGCAGTTGAGGTGTAGACAGCCCCGAGTTTAGTTACGGAGATCAGGAGCTTCCTGGGATTGGCAGGCTACTACAGGATGTTCGTTCAAGATTTCTTCCAGGTTGCAGAGTCGTTGACTAGGCTGACCCGGAAGGACACAGAGTTTATTTGGTCAGAGGAGTGTCAGGTCGCTTTTGATGAGTTGAAGAAGCAGTTGACGACAGCTCTGATTCTGACATTGCTATCAGGATCAGGCGGGTTCACTATCTACAGTGACTCCTCATGGAAGGGTTTGGGTTGTGTCTTATAGCAGCATGAGAAGATAATTGCCTATGCTTCCAGGCAGTTACGTCCGTATAAGAAGAACGACCCTACCCGTGACTTGGAGTTAGCGGCAGTTATCTTTGCTATAAAGTTGTGGAAATACTATTGCTCCGAAGAGCGAGTGGAGATCTTCACAGACCATAAGAGCTTGAAGTATATGTTTACCTAGAAAGAGCTCAACATGAGGCAGCAGTGTTGGTTGGAGTTGATGAAGGACTTCGACATTTCATTACAGTATCATCCAGGGAAGGCCAATATGGTTGCTGACACTTTGAGCAGATATCCGGTAGTCATTTGTTTGACGGCAGACTGTCACTTGTTAGCAGATCTGGAGATCCTAGAGATCGAGGTGATAGTGCCGGGAGTTGAGAAACAAATGTGGGGTCTACAAATTCTGTCAGACTTGATAGAGAGGATCAAGTCGACTCAGTTCGATGATGTCGCTCTGCGGTGTATCCGAGAGCAGGTTCGAGCAGGACTTATTGAGGAGTTTGTTATAGCAGAGGATGGCGCATTGAGGCACAGTTCCAGACTGTGTGTGCCCAGTGGAGACCTTCGAGAGCAGGTTATGCAGGAGGCTTAACGTTCTCAGTATTCTATGCATCCAGGTGTCAACAAGATGTATAGAGATCAGAAGGAGCATGCCTGGTGGTATGGGATGAAGCAGGAGGTAGCACGCTTCGTAGCCAGATGTTTGGTCTGCCAGCAGGTAAAGGCAGAGAGGTAGAGGCCATGAGGACTTTTACAGCCATTGCCCACTCCGGAATGGAAGTGGAAGCATATCACGAAGGACTTTGTTTTAGGATTATCGCGTACGCCAGGAGGGAAATACGCGATTTGGGTCATCATAGACAGGTAGACCAAATTAGCCCACTTCTTGCCATTCAAAGTGGGTTCATCTACAGAGAAGCTAGCAAAGATGTATGTAAGGCAGATTGTCAGGCTGCATGGAGTTTTTGTGAGAATTTTCTCGGATCGGGATAGTCGCATTATATTCTACTTCTGGCGGAGATTGCATACTAGTTTGGGCACTCAGCTCAAGTTTAGTACAGCTTACCACCCACAGACAGACGGACAGTCAGAGAGGACTATTCAGACTCTCGAGGACATGTTGCGAACTTGTGTTTTAGACTTTGGAGGCTCCTGGGAGGATCATTTGCACTTGGTGGAGTTTGCATACAACAACAGCTTCCAGGCCAACATTGAGATGTTACCATTCGAGGCGTTGTACGGGTGTTGATGTCGTACTCCCTTGTCTTGGGATGATATTGGAGAGCGAGCTTTATTGGGACCTGAGATGGTTGTGGATGCAGTCGAGAAGGTAAAGCTCACCAGGGATCGACTTCGTATGGCACAGGACAGACATCGGTATTGGGCCGATAGCCACCGAAGACCTTTGGAGTTTGAGGTACAGCTTAGATATAGGATTAGGATTTTGTTTAATTTTGTGATTTTGTTTGATCATGTGATTGTTATAGCTAAGTTTGAGACCATGTTTGTGCTAGGTTGAAGATATGGTGTTCCTGAGGATATCTCCGACACGTGGCACTATACGCTTTGGTGGAGGTGGGAAGCTTAGCCCGCATTTTATTGGACCTTTTGTTATCAGCAGGAGAGTCGGTGACGTGGCTTACAGGCTAGACTTGCCACCTGCACTAGAGAGAGTTTACAACGTGTTTTACGTGTCGCAGTTGAGATGGTACGTGGCGAATCCCAGCTATGTACTCGATCATATCGAGATCATAGTGGGCCCTACTCTTGGTTATCTAGAATAGCCTATGGAGATTCTGGATCGACGGGAGAAGGTGCTGAGGAACCAGACTATACCCTTGGTTCATGTCGCATGGATGTATCGTTCTCCAGGTGAGTCTACCTAGGAGAGGGAGGATGAGATGCGCGAGCGATACCCTTATCTTTTTCAGCTTTGAGGTATAATTTTCTATCCTTCTCATCTGTTCAGTTTCGTCTTTAATTTTGAGGACAAAATTATTTTAAGGAGGGTAGATTTGTCACTATCACTTTCTAGAATAAGGATATTTTGGTAATTGTGAATTTTTGATTATTTTTTATAATATTTAATTTAGTGTAATGTGATTTTTGGCCTTGCTAATTAAATCTTAGAACAACTTAGCCTAGAGCCTAACCATGACCATGGAGATCTAGCTAACTAATTTTAGTATTTAGGCTCTAATCTAGCTAGGAATGACTTAAAGACCATTTGAAGAATTGAATTAAGGAGCTAGTTTGGGCCTTTAGCTTAAGGGCTTGTTTTACAACATAGGAAGAGGTAATAGGCCTTTATAACTTAGCCGAACCCTAGCCCACCTCATGTGGCCAGCCAAGAGAGCCTCTTTCCCCCTATTTAAGTCATCATTTAGCCCCCTTGCCTTCTTTGTAGCAAACCTGAACCCTAGTTTATTGTTCTTCCCCAAATTTGCCTTCTTTCTTCAAATTACCTCCAAATTGGACCAAATAAGTTTCATTGCATCCCTCTTGTGAAGAAGAAGTCTCTAGTGGCTAGCTAGCAAGGATTAGAGGCATTGAACCATAGGAATTTGGTGTTGAAGCTTTTGAAGGGGCTATTTCATTGAGATTCCAATTCTCAATAGGTAATGCAATCTAAAACCTCTTAATTCCATATTTCTCTCCATAGATGCATGCATTTAGGGTCGCCCTAGCTATTGGCAGAGTTTGGCTTCGATTTGTGTCTATTTAGTATGCATATCGGAGCGTATCGGAGTGTAGTGTAAAGTGTTTGGTGAAATGCCTCATAGGAATGTTTGTTAATGAATTTCAAAACTAATTTCATAAATTTGTAGCTCTATATGTGTGGTTTGATATTCTCTTTGACTGAGCTGGATTGGACACATTTTTTGTGTCCAAAATTGGATACGGGACGCCCGCAGTCACTGTGGTGCGATGTCGTGATGACACGAGCCTCGTACTTACTGCACAGGACACGTGGATACGAGATTTTTGGCATGAGGGTTGGGGCAAGGTCTGACACCATCCTCCCAAAATTTGGTGTGAATTGGGGGAGAGCTCGAGGAGAAATCGAGCTCACAGTGGTCGGGCCACTCAGTGCACGCGCACAAATTCTTTCACTGACACGCACTTGGTTTGACACACTGACACACTTTGGACACGTTGTAGGCACCTAGACACAAGGCCCTATATCTACCCTACATGTGGATACGAGCACGAGACACGAAGTTGTGTGTGTCGTATCCTGGAGGGATCGACATACTTACATGAGACAGTGCACTACACTGTCTTTGATACCAACTGGATACTTGGACTTAGAAACACTAGTTTGGACACGTATTGATGGACACTGCCTTGACACAATATTGACTCACTCCCCTCTTCCCTTGACCACTTTACAATTTTGTTATGTTAGGTTTTGTCAGTTTCTGAAAACTGAGATGTATTAGAGTTTGGGGTTGGTTGTGCTGTACTAAGGAGAGGTTGAGTTCTGAGATTTGAGTTAGTTTTGGGGTTCAGTTTTTGTGATATTATTCAATTATCTTCCTATATATGTTAGTATATATATAGCCTATGTATATATGATATAGGTGTAGTTATGTATAGATACATATGTATATATGTAGAGAGGTTGACTTGCATTAGTTGCGATAGGAGTTCCTAAGTCTCTTG
Source organism: Iris pallida (assembly GCA_029216955.1). NCBI lineage: Eukaryota > Viridiplantae > Streptophyta > Magnoliopsida > Asparagales > Iridaceae > Iris > Iris pallida. Next base: position 10,708,091 of record JANAVB010034417.1, read on the forward strand.
TAGAGAAGTGACTTAAGCTTCAGATCCAGAGCAGATGACTGCGCCATAGGAATGGACATGGTGTGAGCATATCACCATCGTGCGTCTAATGCAGACGCAGGAAAGTAGCTGCGCCTTTGAACAGTGGAGACGTTAGCTTCGAAAGGAAGGGTATGACACCCTTGTGTGTCACGATCCGCACCCTAGAGTAAGGGCACGAGACGTAGGTACGTCCAGCCTACGCCTCAGTGTCGACGGTAGAACGCTTTCATAGGTCACAACATGTAACAGTTAAAGGTAATAAACAGTTATACTCCCCGAATGGGGGTGACATAATAGAATATAACTCAATCATAGCTAAGGTAGAACATGAATAAGATAGAATAATAATAGATGATAATATCCAGGAAAGAAACATCACAGAGATACAAATCCAGAATTCTAAGTGTCTAAAATAAGTACATATCCCAAATCTCAGAAATCCATATACAGTAATCCAAGTAAAGTAAAGACAATCCTAGTCTAAGGGAGTGTCATCTACTACTAGTGGATCCTGCTGCTGGTCCAAGTCCAGGCACTCGTCTAGTGTAGCATCGTAGTAAGTAGGGCAGAACGCCTCAGCCTCGTCCTCTGTAATATTTCAACAGGTCCAGTCAGGAAAGGAGAGAGCACAGTACATCTCAATAAATCATAGCAGGTCAGGATATATAATCATGCTAGAGAGTAAGGTACAAGAAACTGAAGAATAATATGATAAACAAGAAAGACTGTAAATATATAGCTACAGTATATAGAGAACTAACAGTGTCTAGTGATTCAGAGCACAAGATGGTTATGTAAACAGCACGATGTTGTACACGAGTAATCTACAGAGGTTGTACACGAGTAATCTACTGGATTGAATACATAACCACTTCTACTCCCCCGCCCTAATCAATACACAAGGATCCAGTTAAGTTATGTTATTGCACACGAAGTATAATCGCACACGAGATCATGTGAATACATGAATATACACGATTTCACATGATTTTTACACGAATATCATGAATACAAGGAGTACACGATCCTCACGATAAAGTACACGAACGCGAGTACCCGATGTATCCGCTAAGGGGATAACATCGCACAACAAGATCCATATAGTACTAATTCGTGTTTCCAATGTGTCAGCATCATGTAAAGTAATCTAAAGCAGGAAATATACTCCTAATGCAGGATATAAAATGATCCGAGAATGTACTCGCCTGTATCCGGTGAATCTAGAGAATATATACTGTCCGAGGAGTGGTGTTTGTCTTCTATAGAACAGTACAAGTCACTATGAGTCTATAATGATAATAAGATGCAAATTAATGCATTCTACATGAATCTAGGTCAATCTAGACCAAAGTCAACTCTTGGTCAACTCTGGTCAACCCTAAAGTCAAACCTAAGTCAAATTATGGTCAACTAGGTCTAACCAAGTCTCACTAGGTCAAACAAGCTATTCTAGGTCCTATCAAGGCTAAACAGTCTATTCTAGACTCCATACTAGGTCTAACAAATGCACCCATAGGATAAGAGCCTAGGCTATAGGCTATACCATGCCTATGAACCAAATCATACTCACATAATACATGTCAATATATATAATATATATTACACATATAGATATAGCTATAATTAATATAGAACATACATTAGCTTATAGGCTACCTATATACATGTCACACATACATATACATAACTAATATATATAAAGTACAACACTATATAATATAGGATACCGATATATACCCCTCAACGTATATACATACATATGTATAGAGAGAAGGGATACTTGTTGGCCCATTGGTCATATGGTCAAACTGATTTTAATAATTGATCAAACTCTGTCTCGATATATGAAGCTAGTCAGGATGTATCGGACTCTTGGACATGATCAAGAATAGCTATCTACTCAATTCAAGACTGAAGCGATGTTTGCCTGTTCGAGTCTGTATTTCTTTAAGCAATGTATTTTTCATTTTATTGAGTCTAGGAATATGTTGTACACCGAGTCGTACTGGCAAATAGGCCATTCCAAAATGTTTTCAAAATACTTTTAAAATGTCCTTAGTTTTGAAAAATATTCTTAGTAACAAAAGCTTCAAAAAGGTTTTCAAAAAGGTTTTTAAAAATCCCCAAAAACTAATTTTTAAAACCTAACCTAACCCTGACAGAACTTGGCCAGAGTTCGGCCAGAGTTCGGTTAGTGGCCGTTTTGATTTTTGAATTCTTCTGAACTTGGTCCTCCTGCAGTTGCGGATTTGACCGAGATTTTCTCATAGAGCTCTGCCTGAATTTTGCCCAAATTCTGCCAGAATTCTGTCTTTGGAACTCCTATAAATAGAGAAGGATTTCGATCATTTTAACTCACTCATTCACTTTCAATCTTCTCTCTATCTAAAGCTTTCAGTCTTCCAAAGAGTTTTTTTGAGCTTTAATTTTTAGATCCCAAGCCAATTACAATCCTCTAGTCGATTTGCCAGTGCGGTACAGTCTAGAAGTTCTGAGTGATTGTAATCAGAAGGCTTGATTTGAAGAATACCTCTTCACAATTGAAGTTGGACGAGTTCTTCGTATCAAAGCTCGCGTTGTAGAAGTTGCACGGACTTCGTAAAAAAACTTGCAGTTTTGCCAATAGTGGATTCAACTGGTAGCAAGAGTTCTACCGACTGGATTAGTCCTCAACAGAGGGAAACCAGTATACATCGCTGTCTTTGCGTTTGCTTTCTTATCTCTGCCTTTACATTTATAGTTGTGATTATTATTCTATGATCTTTCTGCTAACATTTTTTAATTAGCAATATTCTGCTGCCAACTCTATTCACCCCCCCTCTAGAGTATTGTGCTTTACGATTTCGTTCCTACAATTGGTATCAGAGCAGGTTCTCCATCTAGATGTATTATATTCTGATCCCAATTGTTCCTACAATTGGTATCCCGGCGGGTGTTACAGGTAAAGCAAGGTAACAGTACAATTATTTATTCATTTAATTAATTGTTATATACATCACAGCACAACACATGGCAACTGTAAAATTCACAAGTGAAGGCCAGGCCACAAACAGACCTCCACTGTTTGATGGTACGAACTATACCTATTGGAAAACATGGATGAGTTTCTTCTTGAAATCACTTGACTTTGATTTATGGTCTATTGTTATTGATGGCTATCAAAAGCTACCTCGTATAAATGTTGATGGAGTTTTAGTTGAAAAACCCCATAGCAGATATACAGAGGAAGAAAAAAAAAGGCCAGTTTTGACGTACGTGCTATTAACGCTCTATTTTGTGCTTTAGACAGAATTGAATTTAACAGGGTGTCTATCTGCACAACGGCTAATGAAGTGTGGAAGCTACTTGAAGTCACACATGAAGGCACGACTCAAGTCAAAGAATCGAAGGTCAGCAGACTTACTCAAGAATATGAGGTGTTCAAGATGAAGCCCAATGAAACAGTTACTCACATGTTCGAGAGATTCTTGGATATTGTAAATCCTTTGTCCTCCCTAGGCAAAGAGTACAGTAACCATGAAAAGATTCGCAAACTCCTGCGAGCACTTACCAAGAACTGGATTCCAAAGGCTACTGCAATCATTGAAGGGAACGACCTCACAACTATGTCCCTCGAAGTACTCATGGGTAAGCTACTCACTCATGAACTGGAGCTACAAGATTTTGAAGAGCTTGCACCAAAGGAGAAGACGATCGCTTTTAAGGCTCAACACAGAAAAGCTGCTGAAGGTGACTTAGACAGCAGTGAATCTGATGCTGAAGATCAAGCACTCCTAGCAAGGAAATTTAAGAGATTCATGAGACATGAGAAGAGAGCCAAAGAAAACAATAGCAACAACTGGTATCAAGATGATGCTATCTGCTATGGCTGCAAGAAGAAGGGACACATGAAGAAGGATTGTCCTACAAACTCATCATCAAGCAAGAAGAGCAACATGTATGAAAAAGGGAACCTAAAAAGATAAACATCACGGAAGTATGCCAACACCAGCATATGGCATGAAAGTGAAGCCAGCGACTCAAAAGACGAACAATCAGAAGACGCTGCAAACGTATGCTTTATGGCATCCGATCAGGTACCTACTGAACCTGTAGTTGATACATATGATGACTTCACCTTTAAGCAATTAGAAGATGCCTTCAGTGAACTGATAAGTGATTACAGGAAACTGCGTAGCAAGTATCAGACCTCTAAGAAGGTACTCAAATAGTACAAAGGTGAAATAGATAGACTTACCGACCTACTAGCTGAGGTTAGAAATAATGTTAGTGAGTCTGGTGAGCTTTCTTCTATCAAGCTCTTATTACACGAGACTACCAAGTCATCTGAAGAGAAAGACAAAGTTATCGACCAACTGAAAGAAAAACTTTCTATAGAGAAGAAAAGTCTTCGATGTGCACAAATCAGAATGGAAACACTCACTTCTGATTATACTAAGTTGTATGACACTTCCAAAAGATTGGAAATTAGGTTAGGAAAATAGCCTTAGCTTGCTGCTTCCTACCCTAACACGTGTCACTTATCAAAAAATCGAAACATTTCCAAGCCAAACACTGTCAGACCTAACCCTATCAAACCTTTACCCCAAAAGGTTAAGCCCAAACAGGATTATAGGTATGCTTTCTTCTATACTAGAGAACCTAAACCTACCAACCATGCACACCACTCAGCATTCAACACTCGTCATGCACAATGTCATTATTGTGGCCTCATTGGTCATATCTCTCCTGCATATAGAGTCAGAAAGCTTATTGATTTAAATATTTATGCTTGGATACCAAAAGCTAACATTTCAGGACCCTACAAGAAATGGGTACCAAAAGTTTCATCTACAAACTGTTTTGTAGGTGGAACACTGTAATGCCTGTGTTCGTATTACGTATTTTAGGATACGTATACGTATTTTATTCTGTATTGCCTGATTCCTTGTTTAGCTCTCGGCTTGGTTTAACTCTCGGTTTGGGTTGGCTTGGTTCGGCCGGCCCAATGCTTGGTTCATCATGGGCCAAGGGTGGAATACCTTAGCCTATGCTTCTCCTTCATTTCCACCACAACCCCCCTTTTTATTATCCCCACCAACCTTCTCTCTCTTCCATAATTCTCATTTACTTCTCCTTCCTCCACCATTACTCTTCTCCACCAACCAAGAACACCATAGGCAAGTGCAACTTGCTTCCACAAGAGAACCCCTTTTGATGGTTTCATTAGCTTCTCCTCATGATTCTAAACCACATTAGAACTTGTCATTTTCCATTATGAGGCTTTAATTCTTGTAAATCTAGAGTCTTGCTATTTTCGGATTTTGGTGGTTTTGATCTATCAAACTTCCTTGTTTTCAAGTTTTGACGGTTCCATGTTGTAGAGAATTTCATTCTACCCAATTTTGACCTTTGGAAAGTTGGATTCGGACTTGTTTTGACCAAGATATGGACTGTTGAAGCTTAGATTCAACTTTAGAGTTCTTGCTGTTCTTGCCATTTGGAGAAGACAGTGAACAGTGAGCTAGCTTTTTAGCTTACGCCACTGAGCTGTACGCTGCTCTTTAGCGAGCGTACGCTAGCCTTGGTACGCTGCTCTTTAGCGAGCGTACGCTAGCCTTGGTACGCTGCTCTTTAGCGAGCGTACGCTAGCCTTGATACGCTGCCTGTTGGCAGCATGTCTTTTGCGTACGCTAGCGTGAGCGTGCCCTGGACCCTTTCGTACGCTAGCTCAAGCGTACGCAGTCTTGAGCGTACGCTAGCTTGAGCGTACGCTGACCTGTAGCTTGAGCGTGCCCTTGTGTACGCTGACCCTTGCGTACGCTTCCCATTGGAAGTGTATGGACCCTTTGGTACGCTAGCTTAAGCGTACGCTGACCTGTAGCTTGAGCGTACGCGTGCCTTGGTACGCTAGCTTATGGCCTGAGCGTATGGCCTTTGGCTGACTTGGTCTCGTGTCAGCGTGTCAGATTTGGTTTTATTTTCCTTAAGCTTGGCTCTTTTATAGCCCTGTATATTAATATTTCATTAGATATTTTACGCCCTTTTGTCCTGAACTTGATAATTGCGAATTTACTTGATATGTTTGGAATTGACAATTGAGCACGACCTGATAGTGACCCGTAGTGGTGCACTCCTGATATGAGTAACCTGACATGACCTGATAGTGGCCCGTCGTGGCGCACTCCTGATTAGTACACTTGACCTGATAACCTGACTTATTATATCTTGATAAGCTGTTGCGACGGCTACTTGGCATGACATGACTTGTATAATTACCTGGACATCGTGGGCGGTTGTGCTTGTATAAATAAACCAGTCCTGTCTTGCATCATGTCTAGGATGGGACTCCTGAGTACCACGGTCAGGAGCACCCCACTAAAATGGACTAAGGCTAATAACTAGAATAACACAGTAGTCATGAAGAGATTTCCCAGCTATAGGCAATCCCGTTACCTGGGCGCGCTTGGGATCTGTAGCCTGCCGTCGAGTAGGGCACATTTCCAGCACACTGTCATGTGTTGCACCCTTTAAGCTACTTAAGGGTACATGCGTTTCCTGGACGATGTACCCACCTGAATTCAACCCTAATCTTTCGACCTGGGTAACCTGGATGGTCTGCAGGGCTTGTGGCTGTGGAATAATCTCACTGCATCTTGTTAGTAATTAGGCTTGTGACAACCCTAGTTAGTTAAAGTATCAAGCCGTAATTCTTGCTTGGCCGTGAAGTGATTGGATGGAGTCTAACCAGTCTAGTCTTGCCCTGATCCTGTTCCAGATTATTGAATGACCAGAATGCTTGTATTTATTTTACCGATAAATGGTGAGAATTCCAAGTTCTGTTCAGACGAAGGGTTACAACCCCGGTCCTTGTTTGGTTTACGGGTTGTAACCTGGTTATCTGAATAGTTCTATGGTTATCTCGTCGTATATCATCCTGATGTATTTTCTTTATTTCCAATTCTTACTTTTATTTGTATCTTGTGCTGATTGCTGGTTTTAGTTCTTGAGTGAAGCTTCCTTTGTGGCACTTGCTCTTTCTGGGGTCTCTCCCACTCTATTGTAAAAATATTCTTTTGAGACGTTTAGCCGACGAGCACCTGTTTAGCTCGATTGCACTTACTTACTGTCTGCCTACGGGCTGTAACATGATTAACAGATCCTAGGGTTGATCATGTATGACTAAACTCTTGCTAGTCCTGACATTTTGTAACGACTAGCTTCATGATCAGCTGAATATGTAATGTTTGGGACGCCTTAGGGTCCGTTTGGATATGTTTTCTGAAATTTGATTCTAAAAACAGTTTTCTGAAAGTAAGTTATAAAGTTATTTTCTGAGTATAAAAAATTTGTGTTTGCGTTTGGTTACTTTCATCTGAAAAATCATTTTAAAAAATAAAAGTTAGAAATTCTGTTTGGTAATTTTTTTTTTAAATTAGTTTTTTTTCTAGATCTTGTGTCCAGACTGTGTCCACCACCGTGTCCATCGAGATTCAGCGGTGACGATCCATCACCAACATCTTAGTCCAGCTCGTTGCTCGCGCAACGCCGGCAGCTCGGAGTCCATTGCCATGGACGACCCGTCCACCACTGCCATGGGCCGACCGAAACCTAGTCGGAGGACTCCAGCTCCCGCGGCGCCCACCCCGGCTCCGGCTCGGCCGTCTCCGGTTCCGCCTGGGCCCACCGTCGACGACGAGCTTCGTCCAAGATCTGGATCTCGGCGGACCTCTCGACATCCCAGACGACAAAGACCAGCTTCCTCCACGCTCGAGCTAACTCGGCCTTCGAGCGAGGAACGCGAGGACCGCCGCACTCTCGCGGCGTCGTCCTCCTCCGTCTCCGGCCTCGTCCTCCTCTGTATCCGGTCTCGGCCTCGTCCTCCGTTCCATTTTTTTTGTTGGAGAGGGTGATGAGAGAGGAGAGAGAGGAGAGAAGAAGAGAGTTGGAATGGGTTTTTGGGAGTCTGTGACAAGAGAGAGAGAGATGTATTTCAGAAAGCTGGTTTTTTTTACTTTCCCAAAACTCTGTTTAAACGTGGATTTCCAAAAAAAATTTGTGAAAGTTTTTCCGGAAAAAATACAGCCAAACACTTTTTCGTAATTACTGTATCAATAACATTCCCAAAACTGCTTTTAAAAGCAGAACCAAACAGGCCCTTACTATTGTATATTTAATGATCATACATCTTGTGACTTTTAATTACTTGCTTGTGATTGAGACATTAGGCTTGTTCATGACCTTAAGAGACTGTTGGCTTGTAGATAAATCCTCATGAATCTAGACAGCCGTGACCGTATAGCGAGATGGATTCCATTTCATATACGTAGCTGGCTATGTCTGCCCCCGCTCTCCAGTATTCTGGTTCTGGGGCATGACAAACACCCTTCACATGCTAAAAGCAAATGGATCCTCGACAGCGGTTGTTCACGGCATATGACCGATGATGCTACATTATTTGCAACACTGTCGAAGAAGAAGAAGGAAGGTTATGTTTTCTTCGGTAATAACTTGAAAGGGTATAACATTGGTATCGGTGATGTTGGTAGATGCTTAATGGCTAAAAGTTATGAGAGTCATCTGTGGCATATGAGACTCGGTCACGCAAATATGGACACAATCTTAAGATTATCCACAAAGAAGCTAGTACGAGGTTTACCGGACATAACATTCAAGAAGGATTCGGTATGCAGCCAATGTCAAAAGAACAAAGCTACCAAATCCACATTCAAGTCAGTAAACGCAGTATGTACTACTAGACCTCTACAATTGCTATATATGGACTTATTTGGTCCTAGCAGAGTTGCTAGCCTCGGAGGTAAGCTATATGCTTTTGTAATTGTAGATGATTTTTCTAGATACACGTGGGTATACTTCTTGACACGCAAGAATGATGCATTATCCGAATTTGTCGCCTTTTGCAAGAAAGTACAGAATGAAAAAGGTTACATGATCACTCGTATTAGAAGCGATCATGGTGGCGAATTCAAAAATGCAGAGTTTGAGCAATTTTGTGACACATACGGTTTTGTACACGAGTTCTCCTGCCCTAGGACTCTACAACAAAATGGAGTTGTGGAACGTAAGAACAGAACTCTATCCGAAACGCCCAGAGTAATGTTAAACCAGTTTAGTCTACCAAAATATTTTTGGGCTGAAGCTGTCAATACAGCTTGTTTTGTTCTCAATAGAGTTCTAATTCAACCCAAATCGAAGAAGACTCCATTTGAGTTATGGTTTGATAGAATTCCATCAGTTTTATATTTTAGAATATTTGGTTGTAAGTGCTTTATTCTTAATACAAAAGACAATTTGGGAAAGTTTGACGAAAAGGCCGATAATGGTATATTTTTAGGTTATGTGGCCAAAAGCAAAGGATACAGAGTCTTCAACAAACGAACCATGATCATCGAAGAATCAATCAACGTCACATTTGATGAATTGAATCAAATGACTATCGATAACAATAACGAAGATCCATCTGTACCAAGTTCAACACCAGCTGATTCTCAACCAAGTTCAGCACTAGCTGATCCTCCTAGAGAAGATCCAGGAACCAGCTACCTTCAGAGTCTGCCGAAAAGATTAAAATTTACGGCTGATCATCCGAAGGATTTGGTAATTGGTGGTATTACCAAAGGTGTAAGTACTCGTACATCAAGTAGAGATATTATTTCTAGTGTTGCATTTATTTCACAGCTAGAACCCAAAACTATTGATGAAGCATGTAGTGATAACTTTTGGATAGATGCTATGCAAGAGGAATTAAACCAATTTGAACGTAATCAAGTTTGGGAACCTGTTCCCAAGCCTATTGATCATCCGGTCATTGGCACCCGTTGGGTATTCCGAAATAAACTTAATGAGAATGGTTTAGTGACTCGTAAGAAGGCTCGACTCGTAGCTCAAGGATACAATCAGGAAAAAGGTATCGACTACGATGAGACTTATGCCCCAGTTACGAGATTAGAATCCATTCGCATGTTATGTGCATTTGCATGTTTTCATAATTTCAAATTATTTCAAATGGATGTCAAGAGTGCATTTTTAAACGGTTTTATAAAAGAAGAAGTTTTTGTAGCACAACCTCCAGGTTTCACAGATTTTAAAAACCCTGATCATGTTTTCAAGTTGAAAAAAGCTTTATACAGTTTGAAACAAGCTCATCGTGCTTGGTATGATCGTCTAAGCTCTTTTCTACTTGACAACGGTTTTTTAAAAGGCAAGGTTGACACTACACTTTTTATTAAGTCCTTTAATGGTAAGCTTCTTTTAATACAAGTCTATGTTGATGATATCACATTTGGATCTACTGATGAATCTCTGTGTCAAGAATTTTTTAAGTGTATGCAGAATGAGTTTGAGATGAGCATGATGGGAGAGCTAAAATTCTTTCTCGGACTACAAATCAAATAAACTGACAATGGGACGTTAATAAATCAAGCCAAGTACACAAAAGATTTGCTAAAAAAGTTTGATATGGACAATGTCAAACCTATTGGCACTCCGATGGCAACTTCAATGAAGCTTGATATTGATGAACAAGGAAAGCCTGTCGACACACGTAAGTATCGAGGTATGATCGGTAGTTTACTTTATTTAACTGCTAGTCGTCCAGATATTATGTTTAGTGTTTGCATGTGTGCACATTTTCAAGCTAATCCAAAGGAATCACATCTGTGCGTAGTTAAGCGTATCTTTCGATACCTTAAGGGCACTTCTTCTGTTGGCTTATTGTATCCCAAAACTAAGTCCTTTGACCTTATTGGTTATTCGGATACAGATTTTGCTAGATACAAAGTTGATAGAAAAAGTACCAGTGGCACATGTCATTTCTTAGGCAAGGCTTTAGTCTCATGGTTTAGTAAAAAGCAAAATTCTGTAGCCCTATCAACAACAGAGACTGAGTATATCGCCGCAGGATGTTGTTGTGCCCAGATTTTGTGGATGAAACAAACCTTGGAAGACTATAATTTATTTTACACACATATTCCCATTTTCTGTGATAACACGAGCACTATTAATTTGACTAAGAATCCTGTATGTCATTCTCGTACTAAACATATCGAGATTCGACATCATTTTCTTAGAGATCATCATCAAAATGGAAATATTGACCTTGTGTACATAGATACTGATAATCAATTAGCTGATATTTTTACAAAACCTCTTGCAGAAGATCGTTTCAATTATTTACGTCGAGAATTAGGAATTTTGGACGTCAATAATATTAATTAATTTTGTTTTATGATTATATTTCAATACGCAAAAACTGTGTTAGAGACAAGGCAATAAAGAGTCTGTCTGTCACCACAACTACGGTTGAAGCGAAGCGGTACTTAAGAGTTCCTCGGTGAACCTCCGCCAGCTGGGACAGTACTCCTACAGCTAATCAGAAACAGTCGCTGTGTAACGATATTTAATCTATAAAATAATATTAATTATGTTAATTGAAGGTTGAAATTACTAATCTTTGAATTAAATATTTGAAATGAGCCAATGAAAAAGAAAGTGTTCCAAACCAACCCCAGGCGAATTCGGCCAGAATTCGGATCGAATTCGGCCCGAGTTCGGTTAGGGTATCAGGTTATATAACCAGAACCCAAGAGCCTTTCTTCTTCATTGCTTCTAAACTCCATCAAAACAGCAACAGCAGCTACGCGAGAGCCCCCTAACCCTAGTTCTTCACCACTCCTTCTCTTCCAATCTACGTGGTGAAATCAATCCAAACTTTGGATTCGTACAGAAATTGTAGTCCTCTACAACATACTCAAATCTCGGGAGGTATAACTCCGTATTTTCCCTCCTTTTAATTTCGTGCATATTTAATTTTATTACACAAATGGCACCTAAGGGATTCAACTCCTTCAAAAGGAAGAAGACAACCAATCCCAGTGAGGAAGGTTCATCTTCGAATCCACCCACGGATTACCTCTTATTGCCAGTCCAATCTAGCGATGGCGCGTTCGACGGGTTTTACTTTCAAACCCTAGATCAAGCCCTTCTGTGGTATTGAGACTTCTCCACGAGATCCATATACACAGGCGCTCCCATCAAGTGGACTGTATTTCCTGATCACCGCTATTTCTTTGAGGCATTAGGGTTATAATATTTTGTTAAACTTTTTTTTCCCGTAGCAACTAATGCCATTAGATTGTTTTACTGCAATATCATATTAAATACGTTTGACGTGAGTACTCGTGTTGGAGGATTAGATATCAATTTCAATGATGTCCTCTTAGCAGAAATCCTTGGTATTTCCAACGAAGGTGAACCGCTTGTTGATATCACGAAATTTGATTTCTCCGACGGTACGACACTTACTAGTTTCAAAGCTGAACTCTGTGCACCTGATCGAGTTCGCTCTGGAAAGTTTAAGACAAACAACTTGAACTTGTTTAATTATGAATTGTACTGTATCATTTACTCCACTCTCCTTCCGAAGTCTACTTCAAAGGATGATGTCACGTCTCTTGAATTATCTGCTATGTATCACATTCTTAAGGTGATCCCATTTTCTGCCCCTAAGACCATTATTCAGATGATGGGATGTTGTCGTGCAAGAGATAGAAATCTCTCTTATGCGATGATTCTCCCACGCATCTTCCAGCATTTCGATATTGATTTATCTACTTGTACTCAAGACCCTGAGCCCAAGTTTCTCAAGTTATCTCGTCGCTGTATGACTGCAGCTGCTCCTCCTCCTGCTCCTGCTCCTGCTCCTGCTACTGCTCTATCTCCTCCACCTCGTCAGCAGTATACTATGACATTTTAAGGCATACACCAGTACCTTTCAGATTTGCACGTCTCGATGACGGACATGGCCTGCGAACGTGAGTTCCGCGATGTCACCCGTTATCAGGCGATTGTAAATTCCTTAGCTGATCTTCGTTTTGCCCAGACTGGACATTTAGCCGGTTCCATTCCTAGAGATCCAGCTTTCTCTGGTTACCGCTGTGAGGATGAGGCTGTTAATGCCTACTTTCAGCCCGGTAACGCATATGATTGGTACCGTTCTGACCGTGCTCCTCCTCGTGACTATGTTGGTGAGTTTTACACTGGCGCACCTCCTCACCCTTCTGGCACGGGTACCTCTGGAGTTGGTCCTTCTGGACATGCCGGTCATCGTGATGATGATGATGATGAGGAGTTGTGATAGGTTAGTTGATGTTTGAGACTTAGATATTATCTACTGTATACTTGGAAATGCTCCGACATTCCAAGTTTTTCTATCTTTTTAGACTTTATTATCAGTATTTCTTTGAGGACTTGTACTGGATTTGTTTTATTGATGTCATCTGAACATCTTTTTATCTTTATGAGATACGTAGTTTATGGTTCACATCAGTTTATTTACTTATTTATAGCATCTTTATCTGCTTCTCTATTATAAACTGCCTGTGAAATAATTTTTTGTTTTATAAACTGCCTGCGAACAAATACATGCCTGTGATGTCGTTATATTTTCTCTGTTTCTATCATTTATCATTATTATTTTCTTGTATTTCTTCACTGTTTGTTATTTATGCAATGATTGCGGGGGAGTTTTTCTCTTTTGTAATTATTTTGCTAAGTGACAACGGAGGAGAAAAATAAAGATCTAACATTCTTTTGAGAAAATACAGGACATGAACAATTTTTGATTTTATTCCAAGCTTTAATGTTATATCATTCATAGTTTGTCAATTATCAAAATGGGGAAGATTGTTGGCCCATTGGTCATATGGTCAAACTGATTTTAATAATTGATCAAACTCTGTCTCGATATATGAAGCTAGTCAGGATGTATCGGACTCTTGGACATGATCAAGAATAGCTATCTACTCAATTCAAGACTGAAGCGATGTTTGCCTGTTCGAGTCTGTATTTCTTTAAGTAATGTATTTTTTATTTTATTGAGTCTAGAAATACGTTGTACATCGAGTTGTACTGGCAAATAGGCTATTCTAAAATGTTTTCAAAATACTTTTAAAATGTCCTTAGTTTTGAAAAACATTCTTAGTAACAAAAGCTTCAAAAAGGTTTAAAAAATCCCCAAAAGCTAATTTTTAAAACCTAACCTAACCCTGACAGAACTCGGCCAGAGTTCGGTTAGTGGCCGTTTTGATTTTTGAATTCTTCTGAACTTGGTCCTCCTGCAGTTGCGGATTTGACCGAGATTTTCTCATAGAGCTCTGCCCGAATTCTGCCAGAATTTTGTCTTTGGAACTCCTATAAATAGAGAAGGATTTCGATCTTTTTAACTCACTCATTCACTTTCAATCTTCTCTCTATCTAAAGCTTTCAGTCTTCCAAAGAGTTTTCTTGAGCTTTAATTTTCAGATCCCAAGCCAATTACAATCCTCTAGTCGATTTGCCAGTGCGGTACGGTCTAGAAGTTCTGAGTGATTGTAATCAGAAGGCTTGATTTGAAGAATACCTCTTCACAATTGAAGTTGGACGAGTTCTTCGTATCAAAGCTCGCGTTGTAGAAGTTGCAAGGACTTCGTAAGAAAACTTGCGGTTTTGCCAATAGTGGATTCAACTGGTAGCAAGAGTTCTACCGACTGGATTAGTCCTCAACAGAGGGAAACCAGTATACATCGTTGTCTTTGCGTTTGCTTTCTTATCTCTGCCTTTACATTTATAGTTGTGATTATTATTCTGTGATCTTTCTGCTAACATTTTTTAATTAGCAATATTCCGCTGCCAACTCTATTTACCTCCATCTAGAGTATTGTGCTTTACGATTTTGTTCCTACAATACTCACAATGTTCAAGTGTATGTGTGTGTGTGTGTGTGTCAAGAGAGGCAATAGAGTGTGTGACAATGACATAAACTTGTGTGTGAGAGGAACATGTGTGAAACAGTGTATATAAAAAACAGTGAGGTAAAATAGTGTGGACTTGTGTGTGACAATGAAACTGTGGGGGGGTATACCTAGGTGTGTGTGTAGGTGACATGAAAATAGTGTGATGCACATGTGTGTGTGTGTGTAGAGGACAGTGAAGCATAGGCCAATCAGTGAGACATATGGGTAATGGAAAAAACAGGAATAACCCTGAAAACAGTGAGCATACAGCTATGTGAAATCTGTGAATGGCAACTTGTGTGTGTGTATTCAGATAAATGTAGCAGTTCAATAGGAATAGAAACAGTGTATATATTTCAAGAAAGGACAGGGAACCATTTCCAGGTTTTAGAGCCATTCCTGAAAACAGGAACCCCAATATTGCATTAACAGTGAACAAAAGGCAACAATGAGTTAAAAATCTAAATTCAGTGTGACAGTTCCTATATAGGAAAAACTGGAATTTAATCACATGGAAATCAAGGTTTAAGAAGGGTAAAAATCTAAGTTAAAGGGAGTTAACAATTTAAACTAAACAATCATTTACAGTTCATCATTCAAGGAGTAATCTCAGGTTTTATGAAACACAAACTCAGTTAAGTGAATAAGGAATCTCATATATCTATCAGTTGACAAAGAACATTGAATCAAACAAACTATCAACTTCCCATACCCTTAACAAAACCAATTTCGAATGTGAATATTAACCCATCATTCAATCTCAGGTTTTTTAGAAAATCTGGGAATGAACTCAGGTTTATACTCGAATTACCAATCAGTCTACAGTGTAAAGAGAGAGAACCAATCTCAGGTTATATAGAACACATCTCAGTTTAGGAAATCTCAGACAATGAAATCATTTCAGTTAATGAGGATGGGAAATAAATTCATTATCTCAGGTTTTTGAACAAAAACTTAATATTCATATTAGAACTCATGTATCAGCCTTTACATTGATGTCAACCACAATGCCCAATCCCATTCTCATAATCAAAAGTCTATTTTCAAATTGAAACACTATACTAACATATATCAGTAATATGTGGGGACATTAATCAGTGAGAAATATTACCAAAACAGGGATTAAATTGTTAGGAATTAACTGAGAAAAACCGTGTGTCAGATTGTATCAGTTATTACATTTCAAAGCCCCATTCGAATCTAATATTCACCATTAAAACCTAATTTAATGTGTAACCTAATGTGACAGAGATTAAACAACATATTTAGGATCTAACTAATCAATTAAAACACAATTAGAAGCATTAAAATCGAATTAACACAAGAACCCAATACTGCACACTGAACCGCACAGTTTATAACACGTGCACACGCAAATACGTGTCCGATATGACACGAGGACTCGTGAAACTCGAGGAACCTCGTGTCAGTCATGGACACGATATGTGTGTCAAGTTATACGTGTTGGGGTGGCGTGTACAAAGAGAAAACAACCCCGAATAGCAGGGCATGTTTCCTGCCCGTACGTGCGTGTGTGCGACTGTTTGCCATGAAATATAAAAGAGCGGAACAATTATCGGAGGACTGGACTTTTACTTCATGTTACAAACTCGCTTGTACAAAGAAAGCCTAAGGACGAAAACCTAGGTACATTAATCTAAGTACAATTGTTTATTTTAGATTCTTGGGGGTGACGATAGAGGCTCGGGAAAGCGACGACCGCTCTGCCTTACTCCTTGGACGATCGGTATGCAGCCTTGGCTCCGGAAGATTGCTTGGCGTTGAAGAAATGCTCTCTTTGCTCTCTCTCTGCCCTTTTTCTCCAAGTCTTCTAATGCTCTCTGATCTCGAAAAAGGGTCCTCTTGCAAGGGAATGGCACCTTGCTATTTATAAGAAGGGGAATACAATCATTAGGGTTTGTAATGATTTCCCCTTAGAATGGCGGCGGCCTGTTAATTGATCAATCTGGGCCATTAATCTTGAGTGTGATGAATCTAGGCCACTTAATTTAGATTACACCAAATCCCATCAGTAATTAATGCTGATTGGAATGAATCTTCTTGATGATGATTTGCTGATGTCTACAAATCTGGATGAATAAGTTTAATTCATTCTCCTGCCATGTGTCCCAGATTATTGGGATTTGACCCAATCATTGATTACAGTAAATCTGGGAAATTGATTGACTTTATGACACGTGTCCTGGGAGTCGCTATGAGGATTGAGCCGCATAAGGACTGAGCCGTATAAGGATGGAGCCGCATAAGGATGGAGCCGCATAAGACTGGCCACGTGTCGGGTCTGCTTGGGGAGTGCCCCCTCCACCCGAACCATCGAACCATATGATAATTTGGGCCGCATAATGGCTAGTGAGCCGCATGGAGATGATCCTTGCGAGCCGTATGGGGGGCCTCTGCTTGAGCCGCATGAGACTGTTTTGGCTTGAGCCGCATAGGGCAGCTTCATTCTGAACCGCATGGGGAGTCTTCGCTTGAGCCGCATACGAACACCCACGTGCCAGGGCCATGTGGCATTTTCTGGATCTCGGGGGATTGTGTCAGAGATCTCCTTCGCTTCCCTAGGGGTCTGTCATTATGAGAGAGTCATAATTACCTCTTTTGTGTCAGGGCTGTCACTTTTTCAGAGTTGTCAGCAGTCAAAGTAATTAATACAGGAGAGGAGAACTATTTTGCAAGCCACGTGTCTTCTCTTCTGAGCCGTATGGGACGTCTTGAGCCGCATAGTCCTTTGTGCCGCATAACTCTCTGAGCCGTATGGGCTTTCTGAGCCGCATGGATTTTCCTGGCCACATGGATCTTTCTTTAGTATTTTCCATGCTTCTACAAGACCCCCTTCAAAGTTTTCAATTTGCAAAATTGAAATACTTTGAATAAGAAGCATTGTGCAGGCTCATCTAGCCGCATAAGAGGTCTTGGCCGCATGGATGTTTCAGCCGCATGGATGGCTTAGCCGCAGGGACTTTCGAGCCACACAGCTTCTTGCCACGTGTACGGATCTTTAATTGCCTCCAATTCGTTTTAGCGCCGTCTTTAGGGGGAAATCCCAAGGGTTGGCTCATTAAATCTTTCGAATTTTATGCCCTGGGTGAATCTCGGGGACAAAATCCGAGGAGTCGATTTCGCCTTTTATGAGGCGGTTACTAGTCCACGTGTCTTCCTTCTCTCGTCCTCCTATAAATAAGAGGAGTTTGGAGAGAGAAAAGACTTCTTTACTTTCTCTTTTTCTTCAAATCTTCCCCCTCCGGATCTTCATCTTCTTCTTCGATTAGCAAATGGCTCCCAAGAAGACTGTTGCAGCGAAGATGGCAGGGTCTTCGTCGAAGGGCAAAACGGTTTCGACTGCGGCTGCTCCTCCATCGGTCGTCGTCCCCGCAGCTCACCCCGACGTTCGTCCTCCAATTGTTGGTAAGGACTTTGCACGAGTTAAAGAACCCTAAGTGCTATGGCTATGTCGTATGCTTTATGCACGAGCCTTCGTGAGCCGCATGCTTGTCCTATGGCCGAGTTGCGAGCCGCATAAGAATAACTGTTGTGAGCGCACGCGCACTTCGCCGACGAAGCCGCATAAGCGACGCTGAGCCGCATAGACTTTCACTGAACAGGGCCGCATAACTGTTCTTCTGAGCTTGAGCCGTATGAGGCTTCGTTAAGTTGGAGCCGCATAAGGCTTCATCAAGTTGGAGCCGCATGGGTGTTTTCCTGAGCCGCACAAGTCTTGGAAGCACCCAATCAGTTCTTTTCATCCATCTTTTTAACTTATCTTTTTCTGTCTTCTTTTCAGTAAATCTGCCGGTTAATCCTGTTGGAGAACTCCTGGTAGGTAGTGCCCAAGCTGCTCTGGGCTATAGGTACGACCATATTATTCAGCATATGACGGACCAGTTTCCGAGTGACGAACCTCCGGCTAGACTGAAGGCCATCAAGAACCAGCCCTTCCATTTCCTTAACGCTATGATGAACCCCGGGAAATTCGAAGGGGAATATTTGAAGCCTGCGTTCTTCTTTGGAGACGCCTTGACTGTGGAGAACAGCCATGTTCTGGAGGTGTCGGAGAACTGGAGTTTTGTCTCTAACGGGACGACGATCCGTATCCCCCAAATGGAGCGATATTTCCCATTATCTTGGTTCAATATGCTCCCACTGGACCGGACGATGGAAGAGACTTTAACTCCTACCCGAAGTTGGATGTTTGTGGGAGACATCCATTATAACAATAGTCTGAAGTCAGTGACTGCAGGCAAGGTGCACGCCAGCTGTTCTGTAATGGGATTGGTCCCAGGTACTTTCTTGAATGTGCCGGGCCCCAATTTCACATTTTCTACCGTCGACACTTTCATAAATCAACTCGCTCGGAAGGGCTCCTACCCCATTGGCCGGTTGATGCTCCCCAGTTGGATATATCCTATTCCTTCATGGACCAATCTGTCTCTGTGGATTTTGCAAAAGTATGAGGCCTTTTGTGTGAGATTGGCCTTTACCATGCTATCCGGGGCACCAGCCATGGCTTGCCCATAAACAATGTAACGCCCCAGTCCCAAAATACGTAGGACTAGGAACGTAGACATGCCAGCTGTATTTATACGAAGTATACTCCAATATATGGAAGCCTCGTATAAATACATAAGCTGTAAAATGCAGTAGAACCATAACTAATCTCATCCACACAGAATAAATGAATAAAAGATATCATATAATGAGAATGAATTTGTCTAGATACAATATGTTGGGTGGAGACAAATCTACTACCAACAAAATATGGAAAAGTGCATAGAAAATGAAATGAGTGGCGAGCGAAGCGAAGACGATCCAAGTGCAATCATCCTCGACGAAATAGCGTTGATCACGACTAGAGCTAAAGCACCTGCGAAAGACAAGAGCACACACCTGGAGAGATAACCAGGTCCTCAGAGGGACGTAACGAGACACATAATATCATGCCACATAAACTGAATAAATATTGCTCAAATAAATAAGTCAATTGAATTATAACATGGTCCAATACGCACCTATTGAACGAGCGTACCATCCCCCCAACCAAACAAGGACAGGAGATGGTAAACTAATTCACGGTGACGTGTCTTTCCATACTATGAATCCAATATGGTATCCGGACCCCAACAAGGTTCAATACCTTCTCATCGAAGTAGTAAGTCACACCTACAACCAAACAAGGACAAGATGTGACGAACTAATCCGCGACAAGTTATTGTTCCAAGCCACGGTCAGATACAAGTACCCAAACCAAAGTACTCGTACCTAACAGATAAAGGTAGCCTAACCAGTCTAAGTGAATGCAGTTTTAAGAAAAGTTCATGGTCGCATGACTACCGGGTCAAGTCAAAAAAATACCAATGCAGTACCTCAGTAGCGAGTCACAACACCATATACTATTCCTCAGTATCGAGCGAGTCTATAGCATAAAGTCTACCAATCGTTCCTCAGTAGCAAGCGAGTCTACGATAGATAGGGTGGTAGTCAACTTCCAATCATGTTCTCCCCGCCCAATGCCAACTCATAACTGATAAGTCTTCTAGCATGCAATTCTATTAGTAGTTATTTCCTAACGCACGACTTATACGTACTGGTGGCCAGCCAATCACGCATGTCCGAGTCCTATATGTGACTCACAACAACGTGGTATAAATGTGTCAAGGCCTATGTATGCAACACACAAGGTGGTCCCTTAAATCTAGGTTTAATGTGTAAGAAAAATAATACATAGCAGGAAATATAAATGAACAGTAAGTTCTAACAGGTTATGCCATGTATCACAGTTTATTTTGCATAAAGAAAATAAATAATGCATGAAATATGAGCTAAAATAAATAAACAGCAAATGGCAAGGTGTCTTGCCTGAGGGTGGTGCGAAATGTAGCAAAAATCCAACAGTCAGAATCGTCAACGCAAAAGTCATAATCCACAAGGAGCTCCGGATGCTGAAACAAACATCACGAACGAGTTTTGAATAAAAGATATGCCTAGGAAACGTCTGTCCAAAAGTTAAATTCTGGATCAGAGGCAAAATCGTAATGGGTCAAAACGATGTCCGCCGTTGGACCCGTTTTGCATCGAAATGCGTGCCAGTATCTATGGTCTTTAAAATCGTCAAACTACATGTCTACGGGTCCGGTTTGAGGAGACGAACTCAACGGTATGTCCAGTTTTGGATTCCGTTGAGCCGTGCACAAATTCGCCCGTTAGAGCGGGTCGCTGGCCCGCCAAATAGGCGTTCCACTCGACCTTCTCAGAATCAGACCAAATTTGGCATACAGGACCAAAAAAATGATACGGTCCTACTGGCACAAGTTTTGTCTCGATATGACGAACGTATACAAAGTTATGGCCAAGTTTGCAAAAGGTCGATACGGGGGTATCTCGACGGATACGCACTGATTTCGTCGCGTACACGCAACGAAATTTAGTTCCGTCAGTTCCCACACGTCAACAACATCCATACGCGCCTTTCGATGCATATAGTGCGCGACCACGTCGCCCGGTTTGTCGGGGCGCACACCTTATCGGTGAGAATTGTTGAAATTTACTATTTAAAAACCAAATTTTTTTTTTCTAACTTTGAGACTGTTTTAACAACAACATACTTAATGAAAATTAAAACTAAAAGATGGGTTTCCATCTCGTATGGGTTGTTTATACATCCTTTCAAATAGAAAGTCTAAACTGTTAATAGTTTTGGCAAGAACTGCCTTCCAAGTTCGGGTCTGGCTCGGGTTTTCTGTTCATGTTTGAACAGATTTTTCAGGATTTTTGGTTCGATTTCTACAACAGTTTAATGCACTAGAAATTAATCTAGTTGAAGGGAATGGAAGAGGTATAGATCGGCTAGAAGGAAGACTTCATGGATCGAAATTTGATTTAGCGATGATGGAGAAAACTGGGGTTGAATATAGGTACCTGGGGCTGCTGTGATCAGAGCAAGGCTCTGTTCTCGGCTAGAACCGCACGGCCTGGTGGCGCTCCGGCGATCGACGGCCGACTTCAGGCGGCTACGGAGGTGCGAGGTAGGTCGTCCAAGGTCGGGGTTGAAGAAGATTGGGTTTGTGCTGCTCGAGTTGCTCGGGATTCTGATATCGGGATTTTGGATGAAACAATCATCCGATCAAACTTTGGATTTAAACTGGGATTTAAATTTGAATTGAGATTCGATAAAGATTTGAAGTAATCAAATCTGATCAGCCTTTGAAGTCTTTTGAATCCAACAGAGAAATCTTTTCTCTGTCCGCGCAATGAGTCGGGGGTGAGGTTGCTGGCTCGCGCAAAAAGGAAGCAGGTGATCGGGTTTTAATATATTACTGTTCCCTTTAGGGAATAGTACACACCTATTTTTTTCTTTCCTTCTTGAGTCCCTGTATGGGAAATTCAGCTCGGCTGGACGAGGGAACTGTGTATGGAACTGTGCTGACGTCAGCATAACTTTTTTTTCCTCTTTTTACCAAAAAAACTTTTTAAATCAACAAAATATATAAATATTATTTATATGTAAAATCCTAGTTTAACCACATATTTCATAAAAATATATTTCATATATTTATAAATTCCTAAAATACCTTGTAGCATTTATTTACTCTATATATAAAAATAACTCACTTAATATTGAAACCCTAATATCATTAAACAAATATAATTTCCAATTATTTCTAAAATAAGTAAATAATACATTAAAAGGAATTTATAAACAAGTATAAAAATATTTCTTAAAATAATTGAATATTACGATAAGTAATTTTAGAGGGGTACGACGCTAGTCAGGACACACGATGCCACTCGTCGTACCACATTGTCTAGTTAATGAGCGTAACAAAATAAAAATACAAATACGACTAAGACTTTATTTATAAATATGTATCAAATAATTCCAAAAATATATTTTCAAGCAATATAGAATAATAACAAAATTTTTTGAAAATTCTGGGGGTTTACATCCTACCCAACTTACAAGAATTTCGTCCTCAAAATTTAGGAATAATAGGGTAGATGGGGTTGAGGGGTAGAAGGAGTAGTTTAATGAGAGGATATAGCCACATGACTAATGTGATACCTTAGATCCATTTCTCAAGTACAGTGCATCGTCTCTCTAAGACAAGAACAATAAAGGGTTCCAGACGATGCTATTGAGTACGAATAAGAAGTTCATAGGCGACAAAAATAATTCCAAAGAGAATTGTCAAGGCTGTCGTGGACGAGACTCTAGGACAAGTATTTACTATGTCTCCCTCCACGTAGGATAATATAAGTATAGCGAACCAAAGTGCAATAGGTTGATCAGACCATCATGCACCGGTTCTGATTAGACAATATGTTAGTGAGTGCACCCAATAAAATATGTCATG
The DNA here is from genome assembly GCA_029216955.1 of Iris pallida. NCBI lineage: Eukaryota > Viridiplantae > Streptophyta > Magnoliopsida > Asparagales > Iridaceae > Iris > Iris pallida. The sequence goes on from JANAVB010034417.1 coordinate 10,731,252, forward strand.
ATCAAGCTTGATAAAAGAATAAGCTTGCAAAGCCAAGCTAAGTTGCATCATATGATAGTCAAAATATAAGTATGGAAGAATGATAAAGGAAATTGAATAGTCCAGGATCTTTTAAAATCGAAGTTCCGCCCGAAGTTTGGGCCTGTGCAGTTGGCTTGGTTGACTAGCTAAGTTAGGGCCCTCTAAATTTATGGTCTGAGTAACTTATCAACACGGGTCACAAGGACAAAGGCTTTGTTGGGCCGTGAGGTATTCTACCCAACTTACAAGAGTACTAGTAGTGTGATGGGACAATGGGTCATTTCACATATACAAGATCTACAAAAAGTGTCTAACTCTAAGGCATGTCTTGGAAACACTTTTTGACCAAATCCTTAATCGCTATTCTAAGCAAGTCGGTCTATGCTACGGTTGCTGAGATTACTAAAGATGTTTGTAGGTAGTACCTTGCAGTGCAATTTCTAACTTTAATCCCGATGTGTTTTAGGAATAACGAGATAACTATTTTATGCATGAATAGGACACAAATGAAGGTGCACCAATAATGTATTAACTAGAATAATACATGTGGTATCTGTCACTCGGAAAGGGTGTCTAGCACTGTCATGGTGAATGCTTGTCCTTGCCTCAGATTATTCATCTCTTCGCTAGCAGGCCTATGCTCTGGTGTCTGACCCACCAAGGCTGGTCCCTCCTGATATTCTTCTAAGAAAACTGGTTGTGGTGCATCTGGCCCGAGAGTTATTGGCCCTTGTAACTGTGGCAGTGATTGTGCTGGAGCTGAACTGTGTGTGGTGTGTCGGTTGGGGCAATCTCGAAGTTTATGCTCATTGGAACCGCAATTGAAGAAACACTTTAGTCACCGACGACAGTCCTTCTGCTGGTGCCCTCTCATTCCACAAAACTGGCAAGTTATTGTACTTGGAACTTGGTAGGGCACGGCTTGCTGTTGATATTGTGCAGTAAGTCGTCGTTCGGGGCCTCCTGAACCAAGTTGCACTGGAAAGTCTATTGGGGCATAGTATCTTTGAGTTTGTTGTGCTTCCATGTGAAGGATCTCCTGACTTCTAGCTTGTTCTAATACTGTAGCGTGCGAAATTTTGGATTGCACAGTGGTGTGTGTTTTAAGCTCGGGCCGTAATCCATTATGAAACCTTTTTGCCTTCTTCTTCTCCGTTGGAATCAATCCCTCAGCAAATCTGCTTAGTCGGCTAAATTCTACATCATACTCGTCAACCGACTTGTCGCCTTGTTTGAGGTGGAGGAACTGGTCATACAGTACATTTCGAGCAGCGGTTGGAAAGTACCTCTCGTTGAAGAGTTTGTAGAACTCTTCCCATGACTGATTGGTACCCAAGCGCCTCTCCTCCGCCTTCCACCAATGATGGGCATTGTCCTCGAGTAATAAATCAACAGCGGTCATCCAGTCTTCTTTAGGCAACTGTAACGCCCTTAACTTCTTCTCGGTGCTAATAAGCCATGAAGAAACTTCTAGTGGGCCTTCGGTACCTTTGAAAGTCTTCGGATTCATTTGGGTGAAATCTGGAATATTGTCTACGTATGAATCGGGCCCTGGTGGAGGTGCTGGTACTTGGGCTGGTGGTGGAGATGGGGGTCTATTACGTGGGACCATCACGTCTTGTCTTAATAGCTTATTTTGCTGCCACTGAGCCCGCAATAAAGTATAAAGAAACCGATTAGTATCATCTCCATCAATCGGGGGCATAGGAATCTGCGGTCCAGCTTGAGATAGATTTTGATGAAGGGGTGGTGGAGTATACCCTCCCTGGGGTACAGGGGTCTGCTGAACAGGCTGAACTAACTGGGGTTCAAAGGCTTGGGGATGCTGGTGAGTATGTGGGGTCGTCTGGTCTGACTAAGAAGGCATGGTTGAGGTTGCTATAGGATGCTGTGTGCGAATTTGCTCCTCTTGGGCTGCCGAGTTACCTGGTGTGACGGCAAATGGTGCAGCGCTACCGCTATGAGGATTCATTTTCTGGCACGAGATATAGAATTTTCGTTAGAACAATTTCAAGCTAGATGCAAGTCAAGCAATCAAAATGAGAGTTTGATGAGGAATCAAGGAAGGTATCAAACATGTGGATAAGATTCCTAATTTCTAATCCTATATGCAGGCTCATATCAGCACAGTTATGTAGCCGATACGATATGCTCTGACCCGCATGGGCCACCACAAAAACATATAACGCTCCAGTCCCAAAATACGTAGGACTAGGAACGTAGACATGCCAGCTGTATTCATACGAAGTATACTCCAATATATGGAAGCCTCGTATAGATACATAAGCTGTAAAATGCAGTAGAACCATAACTAATCTCATCTACACAGAATAAATGAATAAAAGATATCATATAATGAGAATGAATTTGTCTTGATACAATATGTTTGGCGGAGACAAATCTACTACCAACAAAATAAGAAAAAGTGCATAGAATATGAAATGAGTGGCGAGCGAAGCGAAGACGATCCAAGTGCAATCATCCTCGACGAAATAGCAATGATCACGACTAGAGCTAAAGCACCTGCGAAAGATAAGAGCACACACCTGGAGAGATAACCAGGTCCTCAGAGGGACATAACAAGACACATAATATCATGCCACATAAACTGAATAAATATTGCTCAAATAAATAAGTCAATTGAATTATAACATGGTCCAATACGCACCTATTGAACGAGCGTACCATCCCCCCAACCAAACAAGGACAGGAGATGGTAAACTAATTCACGGTGACGTGTCTTTCCATACTATGAATCCAATATGGTATCCGGACCCCAACAAGGTTCAACACCTTCTCATCGAAGTAGTAAGTCACACCTATAACCAAACAAGGACAATATGTGACGAACTAATCCGCGACAAGTTATTGTTCAAAGCCACGGTCAGATACAAGTACCCAAACCAAAGTACTCGTACCTAACGGATAAAGGTAGCCTAACCAGTCTAAGTGAATGCAGTTTTAAGAATAGTTCATGGTCGTATGACTACCGGGTCAAGTCAAGAAAATACCAATACAGTACCTCAGTAGCGAGTCACAACACCATATATTATTCTTCAGTATCGAGCGAGTCTATAGCATATAGTCTACCTATCGTTCCTCAGTAGCGAGCGAGTCTACGATAGACAGGGTGGTAGTCAACTTCCAATCATGTTCTCCCCGCCCAATGCCAACTCATAACTGCTAAGTCTTCTAGCATGCAATTCTATTAGCAGTTATTTCCTAACGCACGGCCTATACGTACTGGTGGCCAGCCAATCACGCATGTCCGAGTCCTATATGTGACTCACAACAACATGGTATAAATGTGTCAAGGCCTATGTATGCAATACACAAGGTGGTCCCTTAAATCTAGGTTTAATGTGTAAGAAAAATAATACATAGCAGGAAATATAAATGAACAGTAAGTTCTAACAGGTTATGCCATGTATCATATTTTATTTTGCATAAAGAAAATAAATAATACATGAAATATGAGCTAAAATAAATAAACAGCAAATGGCAAGGTGTCTTGCCTGAGGGTGGTGCGAAATGTAGCAAAAATCCAACAGTCAGAATCGTCAACGCAAAAGTCAAAATCCACAAGGAGCTCCGGATGCTGAAACAAACATCACGAACGAGTTTGGAATACAAGATATGCCTAGGAAACGCCTGTCCAAAAGTTAAATTCTGGATCAGGGACAAAATCGTAATTTTGGGTCAAAACGATGTCCGCCGTAGGACCCATTTTGCACCGAAATGCATGCTAGTATCGACGGTCTCTAAAATCGTCAAACTACATGTCTACGGGTCCGATTTGAGGAGACGAACTCAACGGTATGTCCAGTTTTGGATTCCGATAAGCCGTACACAAATTTGCCCGTTAGAGCGGGTCGCGGGCCCGCCAAATAGGCGTTCCACTCGACCTTCTCAGAATCGGACCAAACTTGGCATACTGGACCAAAAAAATGATACGGTCCTGCTGGCACAAGTTTTGTCTCGATATGACGAACGTACACGAAGTTATGGCCAAGTTTGCAAAAGATCGATACGGGGGTATCTCGACGGATACACACTGATTTCGTCGCGTACACGCAACGAAATTTAGTTCCGTCAGTTCCCAAACGTCAACAACATCCATACGCGCATTTCGATGTGTATAGCGCGTAACCACGTTGCCCGGTTTGTCGGGGCGCACACCGTATCGGTGAGAATTGTTGAAATTTACTATTTAAAAACCAAATTTTTTTCTAACTTTGAGACTGTTTTAACAACAACATACTTAATGAAAATTAAAACTAAAAGATGGGTTTCCATCTCGTATGGGTTGTCTATACATCCTTTCAAATAGAAAGTCTAAACTGTTAATGGTTTTGGCAAGAACTGCCTTCCAAGCTCGGGTCTGGCTCGGGTTTTCTGTTCATGTTTGAACAGATTTTTCGGGATTTTTGGTTCGATTTCTACAACAGTTTAATGCACTAGGAATTAATCTAGTTGAAGGGAATGGAAGAGGTCTAGATCGGCTAGAAGTAAGACTTCATGGATCGAAATTTGATTTAGCGATGATAGAGAAAACTGGGGTTGAATATAGGTACCTGGGGCTGCTGTGATCAGAGCAAGGCTCTGTTCTCGGCTAGAACCACGTGGCCTGGTGGCACTCCGGCGATCGACGGCCGACTTCAGGAAGCTAGGGAGGTGCGAGGTAGGTCGCCCAAGGTCGGGGTTGAAGAAGATTGGGTTTGTGCTGATCGAGTTGCTCGGGATTCTGATATCGGGATTTTGGATGAAACAATCATCCGATCAAACTTCGGATTTAAACTGGGATTTAAATTTGAATTGAGATTCGATAAAGATTTGAAGTAATCAAGTCTGATCAGCCTTTGGATTCTTTTGAATCTATCAGAGAAATCTTTTCTCTGTCCGCGCAATGAGTCGGGGGTGAGGTTGCTGGCTCGCGCAAAAAGGAAGCAGGTGATCGGGTTTTAATATATTACTGTTCCCTTTATGGAACAGTACACACCTATTTATTTATTTTTTCTTTCCTTCTTGAGTCCCTGTATGGGAAATTCAGCTCGGCTGGACGAGGGAACTGTGTATGGAACAGTGCTGACGTCATGCTGACGTCAGCATAACTTTTTTTTCCTCTTTTTACAAAAAAACTTTTTAAATCAACAAAATATATAAATATTATTTATATATAAAATCCTAGTTTAACCACATATTTCATAAAAATCTATTTCATATATTTATAAATTCCTAAAATACCTTGTAGCATTTATTTACTCTATATATAAAAATAACTCACTTAATATTGAAACCCTAATATCATTAAACAAATATAATTTCCAATTATTTCTAAAATAAGTAAATAATACGTAAAAAGGAATTTATAAACAAGTATAAAAATATTTCTTAAAATAATTGAATATAACGACAAGTAATTTTAGAGGGGTACGACGCTAGTCAAGACACACGATGCCACTCGTCGTACCACATTGTCAAGTTAATGAGCGTAACAAAATAAAAATACAAATACGACTAAGACTTTATTTATAAATATGTATCAAATAATTCCAAAAATATATTTTCAAGCAATATAGAATAATAATAAAATCTTTTGAAAATTCTGGGGGTTTACAAACAAGAAGTTGTTCATGTCTCTGCTGGAGATGTATAACTGCCGTACGGGAACCTTCTATACACCCGCAGGGGAAATGGGGCTTGCGCTCCACGAAATGCACGCGGTCTCCAAGCTTCCTTGGGGGGACGAAGCTTTTGAGGCGTATACTCCCACGAATGAGGAGTTCGAAGATTTGGAAATACGGCATCCAGGCTTCGTAGCCCTTTACCAAGAGATATTGTGCCACTATAGCACATGTCATCAGATTGCCAGAAAGGATAACAACTCGGAAGGGAATGCTCCCCACACCAAGGATTGGGTGCACTATCTCTTTCCGACGGATGCCTCAGGTAGAGTTACTTCCCGTCGCCCTTGGTCCCGGGAGGCGGTTAAAGACTTGGTGTCGTCGGCTAAGAGGGTGGCCACCACCAGTGACAGATTCGGGAGTAAGACCGACTCTTTCGGTTATTTCTACCAAGATACCCAAGAGCTGTCAGAGAAGGCGCTCTTGGCAGGATTTTTGATGACATGGCTGCAAAATTCTGTAGTCTCTGGAGGAGCTGGTTCTATCGAAAGAATCAGTCGTAACTTCATCCTTCCGGCTGTGAAGTTAGTTTTACGAATAAGGCTAGCTCTCCTCCCGGCCATGGTGTACAGCATACACCGTGGCCTTCGCACCTTCACATCCAAGGTCATTGCTTGCGATGTGACCAAGGATTTTGAACGGACTGAGTTGTCCTATCTCTATTTGATGGGGTGGCTATTGATGCATTATCCGTCTTTGATGAGACCGGGCTCTGAAGACTGTGTAACTGATGATGACGCGTTTGTCTTTCGCTATCGTGATGAGCCTTGGGAGTATGAGACCATGCGAGCTTGTCGGATAGCATTGGCGAGGGCGGATATGTACCATATTTTCGTATCCGTCCCTCGCTTTCCTGCTAAGGACATAGAGGCTGTACATCTTGACGGTAATGTGCCCCCTCAACTTCTAGACGGCCAGATGCTCCTATGGCTGCGTAATATCCGCCCCGCACATCTGGTATACCGTAACCGCAATACTATTTTTCTGGAGCCTTATCTGCCTAGCAGATTTGCCCGACTGTTTGGATACAGCCAACTTTGTCTAGACAGTCCCAGCTCCTGTCTGGGTTTTGAAGGTAGCCTTCTTGATGGTATCAGGGCTTGGCAATACTACGATACATTCCATACCTGTACCATTTTTTTGGTCCCTGCTATTAAGGCGTCAGTGGAGATCTTGTACATGGCGGCTTTGTACCATGTCATGGCGAACAAGCCCCCGGTCGGTTTTAACCCGGGAGCCAGTTTTATTGTTGGTACCGACCTGGAGGAAGGATCCCAAGGGGCCAAGAAGAGAAAGACCAGAGTCGAAGTGCCAGATTTGGATTTCGCTGCTGAGGATGATGAAGGCAACGAGCATGATGGAGATGATTCTATCCTTCCGGTGGCAGACGTAGAGGTGGATCAGCCGCCTATTTTGTCAGATAAGATGTTGGGAGATCAGCCATCCGTTGTGCCTAGCCCTGCTCCAAAGCGTAGCAGGCAAGTTTCTCCTGTTGGCGGTATATCTTGTTCCCGGAAGCTGGTTGCAACCAGACACCGCCAGCTAACTATAAGAGAAAGCGGAGAAGAAGTTAACCCCGCGTCAGAGGTAACCAAACCACTCCCGATTCCTCCTTTCTTCTTTCCTTCTAGCTTCGATTTTAATCATCTTCTTTCCTTCTTGTAGGTGTCAGGAGAAGAAGGAGAGTCTCAAGATGCCGAGGTGGTGACCCGGGATGACGGGGACTTTAATGAACCTGTCCCTTAAATTGCTCAATTTTATCAAGATGACGTTGATCGCGTCGTACTTCCCTTCGGGGTGGCTGGGATAGAAGAACCCATTGAATCTAACTTGGAGGTTACAGGTAAGGAGTTCATGTCAGCTACGCACGAGTTGCAGCCTCCGTATTCCTCCCCTAGTAAGATAAGCCGAATCTTAACCCGCGAGCAGGCCTATCTGCTCTATGATCACATCCTTCGGGTCACGTCGATTGATCATTGTCATGGACATGCAGGTCCTGCCCCTCCCGTGCCGAGGATGGACCTTGTTGAGCCAGACTCTATCGAAGGGACATTGGCGGAGAAGGAAGTACCTCCTCCTCCTCCGGCCCGCCTTGGTGGCCTTCTTGCGAGCTCGAGTTTGGCAAATCCGGTGATGGGATAATCGGGGCAGGGGACAATGGTCCTCGCTTCTTCCTCTGCTCGGGCGGCCCAGAGAGTCGACCTTTCTGCCCTACCGAGTATCCAGGCTCTTCGGGTGGCGGAGGAAGAGCTGTCCGCTATCCGTGCGTCGTTCTGCTCGGATTCTATCCCCTTAGCGATAAGTTCTAGCATCACTTCTACGATTTTGCCGGCCACGCTCCCTCTGACGTCGTCCTCTACAGAGGTCCTGGATGACGCGTTACAGGACGTGGTTGACAGCTTTCATCGTCACTTGAAGAGGAGAATAACAGCTGCTGTGGAAAGAGGGACCTCTTTCGTCTTGTCCCGGCAATGCGCCCAGGGTCAAATCGATATCCTTAAGACTCTTCTTGGTGGTGCAAGGCTGGCTGCGCTCTTGGAGGCGAAGTTGTTAGAGACTGAACAACTGGTGGCCCAGCTGCAGGTGTTGCGACAGGCTGATCTGTCTGCTGTTATAGACCGGGAGCGCGGTTCTCTTACCGCTATTATAGAGAAGACAAGGGCTGCTTGGGGTAAAACCAAGTTGGCCATACTGAAGGATCTTCGCGATCTGTCTGATCGATATGATCAATTGAGCCATGAGAGTAAAGATATCACGGCTCGGGAAGCGGCTGCCTCCCGTGGGATCGCTGACACGCAGGAGCATATCCTTGAGCTTCAGAGGAAGTTGACTTTCTTGGATTCTGAACTTGAGGCCGCCCGTATTGATAGGGAGCTGATTATTCAGGAGGCTGACAGAGTCAATCAAGCTTTGACCGACCTGGAAACTGCCCTGAAGAAGTTGGAAGATGACTGACAGGAGCTCATGGGCTTGGATGATGAGGAGCGATTATCCCAAGAGGCTGAGCGTCGAGCTAAACAGTGGCTCGAACAGGAGGCCATCTCAGTGAAGAATCGTATTTTGGAATTGTGAAATGCCGAACTATAATCGGCCTTTTCTTCTTTTGTTTCCTTTCTTTTCTTTTTCTTTTTTGAGAGAGGGACGTGGTCCCAAAACATGTATTGCTTTTTTCTTCCTTCAAATAAAGAGTACTTTAGATTCTACCCTTCATTTGTATTGCTTGTTGTGCTTGTGGTATTGTGGTAGTGTTTGCCCCACATGGGGGACTTGTTTGTGGACCTGCTACCCATGGCATACCTTGGTTTTAGGTATGGGTAACAAGTTTGGTTGGGGATACCTAGAACCGTCATGGCAAAGTGGTCATGGATGCTCCTGGTATCGGGAAAAAGAATGCCGTAGAGCAGCTGGGCTCCCGGGGCATGATGAGCGATGGTGGGCTTGTGCTAAGAAACTCATCAAAGGATATTTGTGGGCCTATTATCCTTGGCGTACCCTGGCTTAGGATACGGATAATAGGATGAAAGGGAACCAACATATTTGCTCAGAGGTAATGAGGACATGGCAAGTATGAGGGTTTTACCGTGGAATCTTCCTACTCATAGGTAATGAGGACATGGCAGGAGTGAATTCAACGGAGGATATTTGTGGTCAACAGAGGACATTTGTGGGCCTATTACCCTTGGCGTACCCTGGTTCAGGGTGCGGGTAATAAGATGAGAGAGGACCAACATCCTTACTCAGAGGTAATGAGGACATGGTAAGTACGGAGGTTTTACCGTGGAATCTTCCTACTCAGAGGTAATGAGGACATGGCAGGAGTGGACTCAACGGAGGATATTTATGGACCTATTATCCTTGGCGTACTCCGGTTGTGGGTAAAGATAATAAGTCGAAAGGGAATCGACATATAATGAGGACATGGCAAGTATGAAGGTTTCTTCGACGGAGCCTTCCCACTCAGAGGTAATGAGGACATGGCTGGAGTGGGCTCAATGAAGAGGGGGTACATAGAATGACTCAGAGGTAATGAGGACATGAAAGTTCTATGTAAGGGGTGATTTGTTTTTTGGCGGAAGTGGAACGACTCAGAGGTAATGAGGACATGGCCGTTTTAGAAATTTGTGGATCTGTTACCCTTTTTGTGCACTGGGGAGTGCGGGTAGTGGATCATGAGGGAGGATCTCTTCCAGGAAGAAAGTTCAGAGGTATGATCATACATGACTTACTATCTGACAGAGTGACCGGGATGTGAGTTCAGAGGCACCAGCGGGTACATGACTCGATAATTTGGAATATTGTAGATGTGTGAGTTCAGCGGCACCAGCGGGTACATAACTCGTTGATCTGGAATGTTGTGAGGGTGAGTTCAGAGGTACCAGCGGGTACGTGACTCAATAATCTGGAATATGAAGATGCGATTTCAGTGGTACCAGCGGGTACATGACTCGATGATCTGGAATGTCGTTCAGACATAATATTTCTTCAGAAACTTGCCGTTGACGGGCAACATGAGCAAGTCTCCATTTTGTTTTGCGAGGCGGTAAGCACCGTTGCAGAATACAGCCTCGATGATGAATGGGCCTTCCCACTTTGGCTGGAAGTTGTCGGCGGTCTTGTGAGTCATGACCATCGGCCTTCGGACTGCCAGAACGAGATCGCCCACTTGGAATTTTCTGATTTTGACCTTCTTGTTGAAGGCTCCAGAGATGCGTGCTGGGTATAGCTCGATTCGTTGCTGAGCTAAGAGGCGCTTTTCATCTAAGGCCTCCAATTCTTGCAGTCGACGACGGTAGTTATTATCTGTCCTTAGTTGGTAAGTAAGAGCGATGCGGAGTGAGGGTATTTGAGTCTCCAATGGGAGAACTGCCTCACTCCCGTACACCAGGGAGAATGGTGTGTTCCCTGTGGCCGTTCAAACCGTGGTACGGTACGCCCATAAGCATTCACCAAGCTTCTCGTTCCAGTCGCGTTTGTTGGAGGATACGAACTTTTTGAGCAACTTGATGATAGTTTTGTTGAATGCTTCTGCCAATCCATTTGCTGCTGGATTGTATGGTGTCAAAGCAACATTCTGAATTCTGTGCTTGTCGGAAAACCGATAGAAGGCGTGGCTTACAAACTGCGGACCATTATCGTGGATGATCCTTCGGGGCAGTCCAAAGCGATAGATGACGTGATGCTTGAGGAAGCTGATCACGTTTGAAGTCTTCACTTCTGCAAGTGGAAAAGCTTTTGCCCATTTGGAGAAGTAATCTGTGATCGCGAGTATGCAGCGATGTCCTCGGGAGGAAGGTGGAGTGATCGGACCGATGATATCCATTCCCCATACTTCGAATGGCCAGGATGCCACTGTCGGATGTAGAAATTCGGATGGCTGGTGGATGAAGTCCGCATGGACTTGGCAGGCTTTGTATTTTCTTGCATAGTCTATCGCATCCGCTACCATTGTGGGCCAGTAGTAGCCCATTCGGTGGAGACGGTCCTACAATTTGGGGCCAGGCTGATGGGCCCCGCAGACACCGACATGAGCTTCGCGTACGGCTTCTTTGGCTTCTGCATTTGACAGACACCGAAGCAATAACCCATCGTAGGATCGCCGATACAGCATTTTCATCTCTGTATCATAGAAAAATCTGAGAGAACGCCTTCTGATGGAAGTAGCCTCCTTTGGGTTCTCGGGCAGGATGTCGTAAACGACGAAGTCAATGAATGGTTGTCTCCAATCTGGGACATCGTCAATCGTCTGGGCGGAATAACTCGCCACAAACTGAATGTTGTTCTTGGGACACACCAGTTCTTGGCCTATCACATCTACCGATTGATGAGCATGATTTGGCACTGCTAGGGAAGCAGCAAGGCCAGCTAGGGCATCGGCTTCGATATTTCAGAGTCTGGGAACATGCTCGATGAAAAACCCTTTGAACAACTGTAGAAGCATGGAAAATATCAGAGTAATGGTCCATGCGGCTCTGGGAAGAAGCCCATACGGCTCATACAGGAGCTGCCTTATGCGATTCAAAGGAAGACTCTCTGTCTCATGCGGCTCGAGAGTGTATGTGGTTCAGCAGGAATATGCGGCTCGATCCATGCCACGTGTCCCCCTGAGATCCTTCCCTACAGTTGGCCCTTTGAATAGTGGCCTTATTTAATGCTCTGACACGATTTGATGACTGTGGCAGCTCTGGCATAAAGTGTCATAATGGCTCTGCCATAATGACAGACGCTTCGGGAAAAGAAGAAGATCTCTGACCCAATCCGTCAGAAATCCTAGGTTGCCACGTGGCAAATCTCATGCGGCTTAAAGAGAGAACAGCTTCATGCGGCTCACTGAGAAGTCACCCTATATGACTAGCAGAATCAACCATATGCGGCCCACTGAGAGCTCAGCTCCTGCGGCTCAATACAACGCTAGCTCCTGCGGCTCGCAAAGACTATGCATATGCGGCTCATTGAGAGTTCGTTCCCTGCGGTTCGACGAAGCACTGTCCCATGCGACTCATGAAGATTATCTCCCTGCGGTTCAAGTCTTGCCTATCCCATGCGGCTCTAGCAGGACCCACAATTAAAACACGTGGCATCGAATCAATCAAGGATCTAACCGAATCCCAACAAGTATATTTGACATCATCGTCATAATTACTAAGATCAGGGCATATCATTTATCATCAAGCCAATGGGACACGTGGCGAGCAATCGGGTATTGGTATAATCAATCATGAAGATTTAAAGCAATCAGTATTAATTGCTCACAAGATTCGGTGCTATCCTCATTAATGGCCGAGATTCATTGTAATCAGGAGCAAGGGTTCAGATAGATTGAAGGAACGCCGACATTCCAAACAAATGATCATTAGCAAACCCTAATGATTATACCCCACTCTTATAAATAGCCAGCATCATTTCTTAAGGGACCGGCAACAAAAGAATAAAAGTCTACAGAGTCAGAGAGAGAATACAGAGAGAGAGAGAAGCTACGAGAGCAACAGAGGAGCAAAAAGAACACTTCTTCGTCAACGCCAGCCATCTTTTCACAAGGAGTCAAGGCTGCATACCGATCGTCCAAGGAGTAAGGCAGGGCTGCCGTCGCCTTCCCGAGCATCTATCGTCACCCTCAGAATCTAAACTAAACAATTGTACTTAGATTGCTGTACCTAGGTTTTCGTCCCTAGGCTTTCTTTGTACAAGCGAGTTTGTATTGTGAGTCTAAGTTCTGTCCTCCGATAATTGTTCTATACTTTTACAATCAATGGCAAACACGATGACGACTCTGCTAGGGACAAACTTCTCCACGGCTGAGGAGTTGGTGACGCAATCGGATGCAGCCAAACTTGGCTCCACGCAACAAAAGATGGTCGTCCGCTTCGACCAACAACCGTTTGAAGAGATGCTCTCCGAAGGAAGCGCTGGCCCGGTCCAAAAGCGCACCCGTACGACAAAGGCTCGCAGAGAGTGGAGGCCAAAATCATTTGCTCCTCCCCAAGCCCCCGACGGTGTACCCTCTGTTGCTCAAGACGGTAAGAAGGACTCTTCTGCGGCCCCACTTCATACCGTAGACAACTCTGCTGTCTCCAAGTTCGGCAGAAGAAAACACTATGATGCTGGACTTGCAGAGGCAAAGAGGAACTCTATGCGAACTGAGCCGCATAGGGGTGCTAGCCGAGTAAAAAAGGCTCATGTGACCACATCCGCTAGCCGCAGGGACAAAGCCCATGCGGCCACAGTCGCTGGCCGTATGAAGAAGAATCATGCGATCACATCTGGCAGCCGCATAGTTTATGCAGCTACAGTCGCCAATCACATGGATGAAACACATGAGGCTACAGGAGGCAGCCGCTTGCAGAGAACCCATGCGGCCACTATTGCCAACCGCATGCGGCCAGCCTACACGGTCGTGACTCCTAACCGCCCAAAGACAACTCATCCGACAGCAGAAGATGACCGCATGCAGACAGCCTGTACGGTACCCAACTCTGGCAGCATAGCGTCCGTTCCATGCTTCTCTCGATCGGTCTTCGACCGTCTCTCATACGGTCCCGACCCTGATGATTCTCTGTATGATAAGCCAGATTCTGTGGCATTCAACTTGGACTCCTCCTATTACGTACCCACAAGTGCTAGAAGGAGGAAGTCTAGGGCAGCGCGGGCTCATCGAGCCCATTCAGCTGTCCCAACCTCTGACTATCGGAGCGTCCCGTTGACTATCACACGGGCCTCGGATGGAAAGTTGTATACAACCACTCAAGTCCAGCCCCCCGCGGCAAACAGACAGAGTGGTTCCTCTGACCTGCGAAAGACGATCCTCCACAAACGCAAGGAAAGAGAAGGAGTGTCGGTGTGCAGAGTGTCCTCGCTTGGATATCGCTGTACCCAAATCATCGTCAATTGCTGCTGCAACAATGCGGCAATGACGGAAGCTCGGCCATTCTCCTTCCAAAAGCTACAGCACCCGAACTCAGAAGATGAGGCACCTCCTATTGTCTTCTGCAATTCTGCTCAAAAAGTTCCCGCCGAAGAGAGGAGGAAGAAAACGAGCGTCTCCAGTCTGAATATATCAACCATTACAACTAAGAAACTGTCGTCTAAACGGTTGCCCTCCACTGGTGTATTCCAACACACCCGTTCAAAGACAAAATTTACCTCGATGGGAAATTCATCATCCACATCGCTGGGGGTTGAAGGAGCTGGGGGTAACACTCCTCCGAACATCCGCAACAATCCGATGTTCCAAGGAACCGAGTCCGCACAAACAACTCTTCCATCAGGAGCAACGGACGCTGATGCCCCCGAGGACATCCGTAACTCTCAAGACAAGGCAAGCTCTGAAGCTGGGGATACCGTTCCCTCCGAGTCCGAGCCCGAAGAGAATATTCCCACCTATCCCGATGACTTCTCGGTGCATGGGTACGACTCAGAGGGAACATCCTCCACCGTTCCTTCCATCACTCCTCACGTAAGAACGATGTTCATGACGGACAGCGATCAAGGTGGTTCCAGTGATCGCCAGCGCATCGACAGTCTCGAAGCTATATTACTTGCTTTGGTCAAGTCTGTAGACGAGATTAAAGCGGCCCTGCCCACTTTATAAGGAGGAGCGCCTGGTCAAACAAACACGGGCCCCGCGGTCAATATAGATTCGAACTCAGCGGCACCAAACCCGGGCAATAATCCTTCCGAAATAACAGCCCCCGCCGCGACAGATGAGACCCGAGAAGTAAGAAGAGAGGTCCAAGGGCTCCGTGCCATGTTTTATGCCCGAGAAAATGCTCAAGATCTTAGAATACGGCAACCATATCCTGCTGAGTGGAGGGATGTTCCATTCCCACCAAGATATAAGCCGTTCAACATCAACCCGTATGATGGCAAAACCTGAAGCAAGTCGATACATCACTTACATTGAGGTCACCACCGACCATCTGCCCCATGAAGATGCGATCCTCACACGGTTATTCATTGGAGCATTGGAAGGAGTCGCCTTTGATTGGTACCGCAATCTACCGGACAACTGCATCCATTCCTTCGCCGGCTTCAAGCGCATGTTCTTGGAACGATTCTATGAAGTAGGACAAGACATCACTATGTCCACTCTCATGGACATCGTCCAAGGGGAGAAGAAGCTAACAAGGAACTACATCGAGCGGTTCCGCTAGATCGTCATGAAGCTGTCTTCCGGAAATCCGGATTCTTCTTTGATCGAAATCTGCCAAAAGAGACTGCTTCCAACGATCAGTCTCTGGATGGGCGAGAGTTAATTCAAAGATTGGAAGGCGTTTATCATCAGCGCCATAAGCGCTGAAGAACGACTGAAGAAGGCCTGCCAACTGGGGTTGCACATCTCAGAAGGAGAAAACAAGGGCAAGCGTCTCAACAACGATAATGGGGGTAACCCCTCCAACAATCGGGACAGCAAGGGAAAACAGGCTATGGTGGCCGACACGGCCCAGAAGCCCGAGCCACAGCCAGCAGACAAGCAATGGCCTCAGATCACTTACTCTTTCGAAGACGGCCACGTCAAGCCTATCTTAGACATGCTTATACAAGGAGGTAGAATTCAGCTTCCTCCACCAAGACGGGAGCCTCGGCCGGCTGATTTGGAGAACCCGAAGTTCTGCCATTACCACCGTTATGTACACCACACTACACATGACTGCTACCAACTAAAACGGTACATCCAAAGCCTCATCAATTCGAACGCTCTGGCCATCGACTTCGAAGAGGTAACCGTAGCAGCCAATATGGTGTCCATACAATTCGGCAACATCCCTCCAACGGAGACCCAAGACGGGGTAATTCCCGTCCCTCTTGCGACAATGGAGATTACCAATCTTCCTCCGCCCCGAGAACAAGCTGCTGGTCTAGTACCTCTCACCACCTCAAGAGGAGAGGTCATGTGGGTCCATCCAGACTTGGTGTCAGAAGTAACTCGGCCCACACCATCTCCCACCAACAAAAAGAGTGGAAAAATCAAGACCTGCCGCACAATTTCAGCAGACAACGAGGAAGCTACAGCCGTCGTCACGCGGTCCGGAGCGCAATCCCAACCTGTGGTTGATAGTCCAGCAGAAAATCATCAACCCACTGCAACTGATGCTCTGGGACCGGCCCAGCCTTCGACGACCGACAAGCCTAGGCCGAAGGAGACTCGCTTCGACAAATCTCTCCGAAAGGACGCAGCCCAAGGGCTAGAGAGGCCCTACAACTTTGACATCTTAGCATAATTGGCTAACACACCGGCCAAATTGTCACTGTACGAACTCCTAAGGCTCTCCAAGGACGTTCGTATTGCTTTGAGCGAAGCACTCCAAAATGTCGATGCTTATCTGGCTCAATCCAACCTCACCGGGGAGGACTCACCCGTGGATCTCCAAGACAGTGCCTGTACGGGAGCAATGCCCAATATCGTCTTCACTCCGTAGGACATGCTCATCAAAACCAACCTACATGATCGCCCGCTATACTACACGGGATACATCGGCGACGTGAAGGTGGATCGGATGCACATTGATCCTGGCTCTTCCATAAGCATCATCCCGAAGGGCCTGCTACATCATCTCCGCATCCCAATGCATCGCCTGACGCCCACAAACACCGCCATCAGCGGTTTCAATTCGGGCAGGAGTTACCCTATTGGGAAGATTCGTCTAAAGTGTCAAATTGGCGACCTCCAATCCGAAGTCACCTGCTACGTCATAGATGCAGACACTTCTTATAACATCCTCTTGGGGCGCCCATGGATACACGATTACATGATCGTGCCTTCCACGCTACACCAGTGCTTCAAATATGTCGACAAACACGGCTTCGTGAAGACAGAATTTGCTGATATCGATCCCTTCAAAGGGGTCGAATCCTACTACTCAGACTCCTGCCTATACGAAAAGTCGAAGAGGCACCTTGATGAAGGAGACGCACAAACTCATACCGAGACAGCCACGGGATCAGAAGGACCCCTGACGATCCACCTCCAAGCTCGTAAACCGGGCAAGTCTGTACCCCTTACCGACACTCTGTGGAAGGACACAATCAGCCTCTCAGCGCAGGAGGAGCAAATGATAATCCGGCTGCCAAGGTCCGGCCAAGTACCGAGACCCACAACGGGGCCACTGACAATCAGACTGCCGAGAGTCGGTCAACCCCAAACGGAGAAGCTCAATCCCTCCGATAGGCCACTGACGATACGCCTTCCCAAGAAGGGTCGTCACCCCGATGCAAGGTCTGACACTTCTAGCGAACCAACTACTCCTCGCTCCATATCAATGCCAAACTGGGGGTCGCTAGTCTGCCGACAACTCCACGCTCTGCTCCATCAACTGAACTACTGACAATCAAGTTGCCCAAGTCATCCTCTCAGTCTGCATTTACACAGGGGGTGGCCGAAGAAGAGTCAGAGCTGGCCAAGTATGAGGCTGCTCACACTGAGACTTGCTCATGTTGCCCATCAACGGCAAGTTCCTGAAGAAGTATTACGTCCGAACCGACATCCAAAAAAAAATCCCCGATGATTACGTTATGTACCCTATGGTACCGCTGAACTCACATTCCACCTCTAAATTTCCCAGATCACTGAGTCATGTACCTGCTGGTGCCGCTGAACTCACACCCACAATATTCCAGATTATCAAGTCATGTACCCGCTGGTGCCGCTGAACTCACATCAACAACATCCCAGATCACTGAGTCATATACCCGCTGGTACCACTGAACTCACACCCTCAACATTTCAGATTATCGAGTCATGTGCCGGCTGGTACCACTGAACTCACACCCACAACATTTCAGATTATCGAGTCATGTACCGGCTGGTGCCCCTGAACTCACCTCCAAATTCCCTTCAGATTATCGAGTCATGTACCCGCTGGTGCCGCTGGACTCCCACTTTCTTAATATTTTAAATTACCGAGTCATGTACCCGATGGTGCCTCTGAACTCACATTCCGATCACTCTTTCAGATAGTAAGTCACGTACGATTATACCTCTGAACTTTCTTCCTGGAAGAGATCCTCCCTCATGATCCACTACTCGCACTTCCAGTGCACAAAAAAGGGTAATCGATCCACAAATTTCCAAAAAAAACGGCCATGTCCTCATTACCTCTGAGTCGTTTTCACTTCCACCAAAAATAAACCGCCCCCTCACATAGAACTTCCACGTTCTCCTACCTCTGAGTCGTTCTATGTACCCCCTCTTCATTGAGCCCACTCCTGCCATGTCATCATTACCTCTAAGTGGGAAGGCTCCGTCGAAGAAACCTTCATGCTTGCCATGTCCACATTACCTCTGAACAAGTATGTCGGTCTCCTTTCGACCTATTATCTGTTGGTGCTTTCTTTACATGGAGAGAGCTTGCTCTCAACATGCCTTGTAAATTTTTGTCCCACATCGAAAATGTACCATGAGTTATCTCAACATATATACTTGGGTGTGTTGTTGAGAGATGCACATGGGGTGGTGACCCTAAGGAGGAACCATGTGGGTAATTTTATAAGGAGGTAAGAATAAGGCTCCAAGGATTAAGCATTAATGCTTTTGTCATTCTCTTGGATTAATTCCATTTGGAGCTAAGCCCCAAAGGGGCTTAGCGACTCGGACTCGGACTCGGACTCGGGCTCATGGGCTAATGAGGCGTAATGTGGCGTTTTGTTGGCGTACTTTGCACTTAGCACGTCAGCAGTCATGCGGTCTTTATGCGGCTCATATGCGGCCATGCGGCTCATGCGACCATACGGCACATGCGGCACATGTGACACATGCGGCTCATGCGGCCATGCGGCACATGCGGCACATGCGACACATGCGACACATGCGGCTCATACGGCACATACGGCTCATGCGGTCCATGCGGCCATTAGGCTCATGCGGCCAGGCTGCTACTGCTGCCGCATGAAGGGATCCGTTGACTGTGCAGATTACAAATCAGTTATAGAAAGGCTGAATCAATGCGATTAAATCAGATCCTATTTTTGTGGGATTTGAATTAATTCAGATCCTATCTTTGTGGGATTTGAATTAAATCTCGTTGCTATCTTTTGGGATTTGATTCAATCTTTCCATTACTGAAGAGGCGGCTAGGGTTTTCACCCTCTCTCTATAAATACTCTCTTCTGGCCTCCTTTGTGAGCACTACGAAAATTACAAGTCAGAAAAGGAGAAAGAGAGAGAGAGAGTTGCTGCCGCCATTGCAAGTCCATCCGAAGAGTCAGAACAGAGGTGACATCGAGCGTTCCACAAGTTTTTCAAACTTGCTGGTTCCTGGAAGCAGATCGTGTGGGGCGAATCTTGCTTTGAGCAACGGTGTTTTGACACCCCAGCATTGTTCTTCTTCTCATCTCTCACTAGATTATTGTAACTTGTTCTGTCCCAATTGCAACACGTTTGCAAGGAAGAACGAGAGATCTTCTCTTCTCTATTTCCCTCCTTCATATTGTAATTTGGCTATTTGGTTTTTTGTACCATCGTAGATCTTGAGTTTGATCACTGCAAAGTTTTGTGTGACATCTCAGATCTCGTTTGCATTAGTTTTTTCTATCTTTGATCAAGCCCCGGGACTAACAATCTCAAAGCAAGATCCGTGTAGATGGAAAACATTAATGCTTCGCTCCTCCAATCGGACTTCTGCAAGTTGGAAAAGTTCGATGGAGAGCACTATCAAGTCTGGAAGAGAAAGGCGTACCTAACTCTTCAACTAAAAGACGTTGATCATGTTCTGTTGGAGGAAGAACCCTCTATTCCAGATACTGGATCTACTGCCGCTATCAACGCGGCTACCAAACTCCAAGCCAAGTGGAGAAGGGAAAATAGCATCTGCAGGCTTCTCATCCTGAATGCAATGGAGGACTCCCTGGCAGAATCCTACTCAAAGAAGGAACTTGCCAGAGACATATGGGAGTCTGTGGAAAATCTGTATGAAGAAGACAAGAACAGGAGCAAAATGTTTGTGGTTGAAAAATATCACAAATTGCTCTTTGAGGACGAAAAGACCATGCTGCCACAGTTGAAGGAATTTCTGAAGCTGCGTCAGAAACTGGAAGACGAAGAGATGCCCCTTCCCGACAAGTTTGTCGTCGGTGGGATCGTCTCGAAACTTCCTGCTGGATGGAGTACCTTCTATGCAAGGATGCACAGAAAGAAGCTAGACATTAGCTTGGGAGATCTACTTCAAGAGATCCATGTTGAGGACGAGATGCGTTCCCAACAGAAGGTGGACACTCTGTCCAAACAGTTGGCTAAAGCCAATCTTGTGCAGACGAGAGATCCCAAGGGGAAGCAGGCGGCTTCTCATCCCAAGAAGAAGGACTTCACTAATCTAAAAGTGAAGGGTCCTTCTTTCAAGCAACAGAAGACCAAGTTCCACGTGACTTGTTACAATTGTGGCAAGAAAGGCCACTACAAGAGTGAATGCATATCTAAGCCTAAACAATCAGAGAAAGGTGAGCCTAACAAGGTTTTATTGGTTTCTAACATTGTTGCTATGATCGGACAGGTCACAACTGTGGGGGTTAACTCTGACTGGTGGATAGACACTGGAGCGACTTGCCATGTCTGTTCAGGCAAGGAATGGTTCGTCATGTACCAGCCAATTTCTGAGAAGGTTGTCATGGCGAACCAGGCCCAAGCTGAAGTTCTGGGGATCGGGACCGTGGAACTGAAACTCACTTCTGGGAACACTCAGACGCTTCAAGGTGTGAAGCATGTTCCGGCGATCGCCAAGAACCTGATCTCTGGGAGCCTGCTCTGTAACGCAGGCTTGAGGATGGACATCAATGCTGGTCAGATAGTGATGTCCAAGAAAGGAACATACTTCGGAAAGGCTTATCAAACCGAAGGAATGTTTAAAATTCAGCTTGTCAACCAGTTTGAAGATATTAATGCAGTTGCATTTTCTGATTATTCTCTTGAGTTGTGGCATAATAGACTAGGACATGTTCATTGTAAGAGAATTAACAAAATGTCTAGTCTAGGACTTATCTCCAAATGTGGGGGTAAGGTGGAGAAGTGTGAGGTGTGTGCTCAGACGAAGATCACAAGGAAACCCTTTCATCGGGTCAATCGAAGTACAGATCTTCTGGAGTTGGTGCACTCCGATATCTGTGACTTCAAACATTTCTCCACGAAGGCCGGGATGAAGTATTTCATAACCTTCATCGACGACTTCTCAAAATACGCGTTCGTCTACTTGCTCATGTCTAAAGACGAAGCCTTCGAGAAGTTCAGAGAGTTCAGGGCCGAAGCTGAACGGCAGACTGGACAACAACTCAAGAGGTTAAAAAGTGATCGAGGTGGGGAGTACAGGTCTCATGAATTCGCATCGTTCTGTAAAGAACATGGAATCATATGCGAGACTACTGCTCCATATTCTCCTCAATCCAACGGAGTAGCGGAGAGGAAGAACAGAACGTTGACAGAAATGATGAACTCTATGCTGCTAACCGCGGGTCTTCCTAAATGCTACTGGGGAGAAGCTGCATTGACGGCCACTTTTATTCTAAATAGAGTGCCACATGCAACTTCGGACGTAACTCCTCATGAACTCTGGTTCAAAGTCAGACCAAACTTGAATGTCATTCGAGTGTGGGGGTGTCTGGCGTATGTAAAACTCCCAGATCTGAAGATTCAGAAGCTAGGGACAAGGACTACGAAGGCGATCTTCTTGGTGTATGCCGAAAAGAGTGATGCTCGGAGATTTCTTGATATTGAGTCTAATCATATCATCGAATCTCGCGATGCTGAATACTTTGAAGACAAGTTTGCAAAAGACAAAAACATTGTTCTTTCGGACATTCCGAAAAATGATGTAGGTGCAAATGAGACTGAAATCTCATATGAGCCAGTAGTCAAAGAAGAAGCTGTTGTTGATGAAACAACTCTTGTACCAGAACTCACAGAGCCGTCAGCTAAGCGAGCGAGGAGACCAAAAGACTTCGGAGATAACTTTGTCACCTATCATGTGGAAGCAGATCCGCTTACCTATGATGAGGCGATGAAGACCAGAGATGCTATCTTCTGGAAGGAGGCAGTGAATGACGAGTTTGACACTATTACCTCCAATAACACATGGGTGTTGGTAGATCTACCTGAAGGAGAAAAGCCCATCGGATGTAAATGGATCTTCAAGAAGAAGATGAAGGCAGATGGAACAATTGACAAGTTCAAGGCCAGGTTGGTAGCCAAGGGTTTTTCTCAGAAACAGGGGATAGACTACTTTGACACGTACGCTCCAGTAGCCCGGATGACCACCATCAGGATGTTAAACGCTCTTGCAGCTATACATAAGTTGGTGATACATCAGATGGATGTAAAGACTGCATTCCTGAATGGGGAGCTGACCGAAGAGATTTACATGCAACAGCCGGATGGATTTGTCGTCAAAGGTCTTGAAGACAAAGTCTGCAAGTTGGTGAAATCATTGTATGGTTTGAAGCAAGCTCCCAAGATGTGGCATGAGAAGTTTGACAAAGTTATTAGGTCAAACGGCTACAAAGTCAGCGAGACGGACAAATGTGTTTACACAAAGTTCGCTGATGGAAGAGGAGTCATCGTTTGTCTGTACGTGGACGACATGCTAATCTTAGGTACGGATATAGGCTGTGTCACAGAGACAAAGAAGTTCCTCTCAACCAAGTTCAGTATGAAAGACTTGGGGGATGCAGATGTCATATTGGGCATAAAGATCATCCGGACAGACACTGGAGTAGCGCTGTCACAATCTCACTACATTGAGAAGATGCTCACACGCTATGGGTATAAGGATCTTCCAGGGATCGATACGCCATACAGGTATGATCAGAAGCTGAAGCCAAATTCGAGGGAAAGCGTCAGGCAGCTGGAGTATTCTAGCGTTATCGGAAGTTTGATATACGCAACTACTGCCACAAGGCCTGACATAGCTTTCGTCGTAGGAATGTTGAGTCGGTTCACAAGCAACCCAGGGGTTGAGCACTGGAAAGCTGTGAAGCGAGTAATGAGATATCTCAAGAAGACTCAGACATATGCACTGCACTACAACGGGTATCCGACAGTAGTAGAAGGCTTCAGTGATGCTAGCTGGTGTTCAGAGGTGGAAAGCGAGAGATCCACAGGTGGATATGTCTTTTCCTTGGGTGGAGCTGCTATATCGTGGAAGTCGAAGAAACAGACTATACTCTCTCGTTCCTCCATGGAATCTGAATTCTATGCACTTGAAACTGCAGCAGATGAAGAAGAATGGCTTCGAGAGCTCATGTATGATCTTCCAGTGGTTGGGGCTCAGATACCGACAATACCGATATACTGTGACAACCAGGCGACTGCGGCGGTGGCATCAAATGACCTCTTCAACGGAAAGAAGAGGACTGTGCGATTGAAGCACAGGGCAGTACACGATCTTATCAAAAGAGGTGTAATTGCAGTGGTTGATGTTCGGAGTCAGGAGAACCTGGCAGATCCGTTCACAAAGGGCCTCAAGCGCCAGTTGGTCGATGACACAGCTTGTAAAATGGGCTTGAAGGCATTCTGATAGTGTGTCTTTGTAATCCTACCATAAAGTTTTATGCTATTAGTTCAAAGAGAAATCTACTAGGCATCTAACTTTTGGTTCAAAGGAGGATCACTGACTGGGAAACTATCAGGTAACAGTGGGTACTTGTTCTCTGGAACATGGAAGGGATACGGACAAATAACCACTGTTGACTACTATGTATTTTTTTTTTGCGAAAAAAACAGATCCTGTGGAAGGTTGGCTTAAACGCCTTAATGAGTTCTCAGGCAGAGTGAATGTCTGGTGTGCTTTACAGGAAGCACGGTAGAGCAGCACTACAAGGAGTGAAACTCCATGCTACAGTGGGATGACTCCACCATGAGGTTCCCAGGTAGGGATAATGCCTCGGCTTTGCAAGCCAAGTCATAGCGGCGTAGCACCGCAAATAGGCAGGTAGCCTAATACTGTATGACGTAATTAAAGAGTTGTAGACAGCACTACAAAGGGGAGGATAGCCCCATGTTACAGTGGCACGACACCACGATGAGGTACCCAGGTAGAGGTAAAGCCTCGGCATTGCAAGCCATGTCGTTGCGGCGTAACACCGCAAGGAAGCCTTAGGCTTCATGCTGGGTAGTTTGGCACTACAAAGAGGCTTGTGACCTCATGCTACAGTAGTATGACACTACGATGAGGTTCCCAGGTAGGGGTAATGCCTCGGCTTCAGGCCATGTCATAGCGGCGTAGCACCGCAAGGAAGCGCAAGGCTTCATGCCATATCTCTTTAATAAAGAACTCACCTATAGTGTATGGAAAGAGATATCAGGCCGTCTCTTGAGGGTAAACTTGTAGACGCCTAAAATTATACACTGAAACCAGGCTGGCACAGGGCCTTTAATGTGCAGCCAGAAGCAAACGTAACTACACTTTATGAGTGGGAAGAATTATAATTGTGGTACAGAATTCAAGGCGTAGTCCATTCTTGTATCACATTGTTATTTAACCCATGCGGGAAGATTCAAGTCGTCAGCGACATCTATCCTAATGCAAAATGGACAGTTACTGTGGGGAACGCTCAATCCTGGACACATATATATGTTGTGATATGTGGGGGATTGTTGGTGCTTTCTTTACATTGAGAGAGCTTGCTCTCAACATGCCTTGTAAATTTTAGTCCCACATCGGAAATGCACCATGAGTTATCTCAACATATATACTTGGGTGTGTTGTTGAGAGATGCACATGGGGTGGTGACCCTAAGGAGGAAACCATGTGGGTGATTTTACATGGAGGTAAGAATAAGGCTCCAAGGATTAAGCATTAATGCTTTTGTCATTCTCTTGGATTAATTCCATTTGAAGCTAAGCCCCAAAGGGGCTTAGCGACTCGGACTCGGACTCGGGCTCATGGGCTCATGAGGCGTAATGTGGCATTTTGTTGGCGCAATTTGCACTTAGCACGTCAGCAGTTATGCGGTCTTTATGCGGCTCATATGCGGCCATGCGGCTCATACGGCCATGCGGCACATGCGACACATGCGGCTCATGCGGCCATGCGGCTCATGCGGCATATGCGGCACATGCGACACATGCGGCTCATACAGCACATACGGCTCATGCGGCTCATGCGGTCCATGCGGCCATTAGGCTCATGCGGCCAGGCTGCTGCTGCTACCGCATGAAGGGATCCGCTGACTGTGTAGATTACAAATCAGTTATAGAAAGGCTGAATCAATGCGATTAAATCAGATCCTATTTTTGTGGGATTTGAATTAATTCAGATCCTATCTTTGTGGGATTTGAATTAATTTCGTGGGATTTGAATTAAATCTCGTTGCTATCTTTTGGGATTTGATTCAATCTTTCCATAACTAAAGAGGCGGCTGGGGTTTCCACCCTCTCTCTATAAATACTCTCTTCTGGCCTCCTTTGTAAGCACTACGAAAATTACAAGTCAGAAAAGGAGAAAGAGAGAGAGAGTTGCTGCCGCCATTGCAAGTCCATTCGAGGAGTCAGAACAGAGGTGACATCGAGCGTTCCACAAGTTCTTCAAACTTGCTAGTTCCTGGAAGCAGATCGTGTGGGGCAAATCTTGCTTTGAGCAACGGTGTTTTGACACCCCAGCATTGTTCTTCTTCTCATCTCTCTCTAGATTATTGTAACTTGTTCTGTCCCAATTGCAACACGTTTGCAAGGAAGAACGAGAGATCTTCTCTTCTCTATTTTCCTCCTTCAGATTGTAATTTGGCTATTTGGTTTTTTGTACCATCGTAGATCTTGAGTTTGATCACTGCAAAGTTTTGTGTGACATCTCAGATCTCGTTTGCATTAGTTTTTTCTATCTTTGATCAAGCCCCGGGACTAACATTATCTGTACCCACAACCGGAGTACGACAAGGATAATAGGTTCATAAATGTCCGCTGTTGACCACGAATATCTTCCGTGAAACCTCCCCTGCCATGTCCTCATTACCTCTGAGCAGGAAGATTCTACGGTAAAACCCTCATGCTTGCCATGTCCTCGTAACCTCTGAGCAAATATGTTGGTTTTTCTTTTGTCCTATTATCTGTATCCCGAACCAGGGTACGCCAAGGTTAATAGGTCCACAAATATTCCTTTGCTAAGCTTTTTAGCATAAATCCACCACCCCACCATGCCCCGGGAGCCCAGCTGCTCTACGACATTCTTTTTTTTCCTAGCACCGAGAACATCCATGACCACTTCGCCACGGTTGTTCCGGACATCCTGTCCAAACTTGTTATCCGTACCTAAAACCAAGGTACGCCTAGGATAACAGGTCCACAAATAATCCCCCAGCAAGTCCAATTTCACAGACGCCACAAGTACAAGAAAGAGATGATGAGTTGAAACATGCTCATTTATTCAAAATTCAACGTACTACTTCATTTGGGATCACATCCCTTACAAAAAAAAAGAGAGAAAGCAAAGAAAACAGACAGCTAATCACTGCTCTGGGGCACATAACGCCCTGAGACGGTCCGTCAGCAAAACAACCGACCGCTCGAACCTCTGGGAGGCTCGACGCTCCGCCTCGTGGGTCAGCACCGCCTCGTCCTCCAGGTGAGCGTGAGCCTGCCAGTTATCCTCAAATTTCTTAAAGGCCCGCTCCAGGTTATCAGAAGATCGGGAAACCTTCTCGGCCTCCCGAACGATTGACGCCTGCTCCGCCTGAGCAGTCTCCAACTCTGACTCTAAGAAGGCTAATTCCTGCTGAAGTCCAAGAATACGCTCCTTCGTGTCAGCGATTCCACGAGAAGCAGACTCTTCCCAAGCACGGCAAGCCTGACTCCTACGACCCAGCTGGTCATACAAAGCAGAGAACTTATCAAGGTCTTCCCGTACAACTGGCCCAGCCGTATCTTGGGCTAGCTTAATCCTATCCCGAGCAGCAAGAAGAAAGCCCCGCTCCCGCTCGATCGCAGCTCGGCTCAAAAATGCTTATGCGGCCCCACGAGGAGGAGCTTATGCGGTTCAGCGAGGATGAGCTTATGCGGTTCAGTTTGAAATGTGCTTAAGCGGCAGGGTCTGAGAAAAAAAAAAACTCATGCGGTCCAGATGGGCTTATGCGGCCCTGATGATGAAGTAGTTATGCAAACAACCTTCATGCGGCTCAAGCCAGGGTCAGATCCCATGCGGTCCAAATATGAGTCGTATGCACAAAATACTTGGGAATATAGGCTCGCACATAAAATATGCGGCGTAGCCATGGCAGTTCATATTAATGGCCCTACCAGCAATGGGCGGATGAACGTCGGAATGAAAGACAGGCACGTTAGCCATCGGAGGAGCCATCACGTTCGCCGCCGTAGTCGATGAAGACGCGGCTTTCTTGCCCTTCGCGGCCGCAGAAGATGACGCGGCCTTCTTGCCCGTGGCAGCAGCAGTCTTCTTGGGAGCCATTGCCGATCGCTGAGAGGAGAGGACGAAGAGGAAGTCTGTAACGAAGAGGTCGAGCGAAAGGGAGAAGGTAAAGAAACCCCCAAGAGACTAAAAGTCTCTTATTTATCGGCGAAATAGACCCATAAAACAAACAAACGTCTCGGATTACGCCTCGGATTACGCGCTGCTTCAAAAGATAAAGGCAAAAATGCTTCGGTCAAGGCAAAACCGACCCTTGGGATCCTCCCCCAAAAGACGACGTTAATTCAAAATGAATCAAGAGCATTTAATAAAGATTTGCACATGTAGTCAGGACACGTGGCAAAGAGCCTATGCGGCCAGATGAGTCTATGCGGCTGAGACACTTATGCGCATGAACGGGGCCATGCTTCTTATTCAAAGTATTTCAAGTTTACAAATTAAAAACTTTGAAGGGGGTCCTGTAGAAGCATGGAAAATATCAGAGTAATGGTCCATACGGCTCTGGAAAGAAGCCCATGCGGCTCATACAGGAGCTGCCTTACGCGATTCAAAGGAAGACTCTTTGTCTCATGCGGCTCGAGAGTGTATGCGGTTCAGCAGGAATATGCGACTCGATCCATGCCACGTGTCCCCCTGAGATCCTTTCCTACAGCTGGCCCTTTGAATAGTGGCCTCATTTAATGCTCTGACACGATTTGACGACTGTGGCGGCTCTGGCATAAAGTGTCATAATGGCTCTGCCATAATGACAGACGCTTCAGGAAAAGAAGAAGATCTCTGACCCAATCCGTCAGAAATCCTAGGTTGCTACGTGGCAAATCTCATGCGGCTTAAAGAGAGAACGGCTTCATGCTGCTCACTGAGAAGTCACCCTATATGACTAGCAGAAATCAACCATATGCGGCCCACTGAGAGCTCAGCCCCTGCGGCTCAATACAACGCTAGCTCCTACGGCTCGCAAAGACTATGCATATGCGGCTCATTGAGAGTTCGTTCCCTGTAGTTCGACGAAGTACTGTCCCATGCGGCTCATGAAGATTATCTTCCTGTGGTTCAAGTCTTGCCTATCCCATGCGGCTCTGGCAGGACCCACAATTAAAACACGTGGCATCGAATCAATCAAGGATCTAACCGAATCCCAACAAGTATATTTGACATCATCGTCATAATTACTAAGATCAGGGCATATCATTTATCATCAAGCCAATGGGACACGTGGCGAGCAATCGGGCATTGGTATAATCAATCATGAAGATTTAAAGCAATTAGCATTAATTGCTCACAAGATTCGGTGCTATCCTCATTAATGGCCGAGATTCATTATAATCAGGAGCAAGGGTTCAGATAGATTGAAGGAACGCCTACATTCCAAACAAATGATCATTAGCAAACCCTAATGATCATATCCCACTCTTATAAATAGCCAGCATCATTTCTTAAAGGACCGGCAACAAAAGAATAAAAATATACAGAGTCAGAGAGAGAATACACAGAGAGAGAGAGAGAAGCCAGGAGAGCAACAGAGGAGCAAAAAGAACACTTCTTCGTCAACGCCAACCATCTTTTCACAAGGAGTCAAGGCTGCATACCGATCGTCCAAGGAGTAAGGCAGGGCTGCCGTCGCCTTCCCGTGCCTCTATCGTCACCCCCCAGAATCTAAAATAAACAATTGTACTTAGATTGCTGTACCTAGGTTTTCGTCCCTAGGCTTTCTTTGTACAAGCGAGTTTGTATTGTGAGTCTAAGTTCAGTCCTCCGATAATTGTTCTGTACTTTTACAATCAATGGCAAACAACAACGAGATGATGTCAATCGCTATTTGGTGATAGGGGATCATGTCTTCATGGCGGACTTCGTACGAACCCCGGATCTGATTGATGATTAACTGCGAATCGCCATATGCTTCAAGATATTCTATCCCCAGCTCTCTTACAAGTTGGAGGCCAATGACCAAAGCGTTGTACTCGGCCACATTGTTAGAGCAGGGCTCTGTAAGAGAGTAAGCGCGATTGATCACCAATCCGAAAGGAGAAACTAGCACCACCCCGACTCCAACAACGATGTTGCCCTTGGGTCCAGTTCTTGAGGCACCGTCGAAGAACATCCGCCATATATCATCGTGAGAAGTTGCATGCGAGTCGGCGACCTCATCTGGGATTTCTTCATATATTTTGGACGACTCCGAGCCCGGGTGGGCTGCCAAAAAGTCTGCCAGGGCTTGACCTTTGACAGCCTTCTGCGGGACGAAGATCATATGATAAGGGGACAGCAATATTGCCCATGTAGCGAGGTGGGAGCTGAGTGCCCCTGGTTTAGTCATGAGGACTCTGAGAGGGTTGACTCGTGATATCACATGTATGGTTTGTCCAGTAACATAGTGCCGCGTCTTCTGAATGGCGAATACTAGGGCGAGGCATTCCTTCTCCACAGCAGTGTATCGGTGCTCTGGCCCAATCATCATTCGACTGAGGTAATATATGGCTTGTTCATGGCCTGTGTCATTGTTTTGTGCCAGCAGAGCCTCGAAGGAATGTTCTATTGCTCGTACGTAGAGCATGAATAGTTTTCCAACAATCGGAGCCACCAGGACTGGAGGGTTCGACAAATATTCTTTGATGCTGTCGACAAATATTCTTCATGAGATGTGTGAATGGCCGACATCACCCGGAGAGGTTAGAAATGAACCTCCTGATGTAAGCTAGCCTCCCTTGGAGGCCTCTGAGTTTGCGAAAATTTTTCGGGGGACCCATCTCCATAATTGTCTTTGTCTTCTCAGGGTCTACATGGATACCTTGGGCGGTGATGATGAAACCCAAGAACTTCCCGCTAGATATGCCCAGGAAGGACTTTGTAGGATTCATTTTCAAATTGTGCGCTCGTAACAGATCGAATATCGTCCTCAGATCCTGCAGATGGTCTCCCTTACAGTGACTCTTGACGGCGATGTCATCAACGTACACTCCACCGTCTTGTGCAAGTGTTCTCTGAAGATGATACTCATGGCTCTTTGATATGTGGAACCAGCATTCTTTAAACCGAAAGGCATGACTGTATAACAATATATGCCAATCGGTGTTCGGAATGATGTATGCTTTTCATCGTCGGGAGACATCTTGATCTGGTTGTACCCCGAGAAACCATCCATGAATGACATGCGTTCGAAGCCGCAAGTGTTGTCAATCATGATGTCTGTGATAGGGAGGGGGAATTCATCTTTGGGACATGCCTCATTCAGATTGCGGAAGTCAATACAGATTCGGATCTTCCCGTTCTTCTTGAGGACCGGAACTATGTTGGCGACCTAGTCAGGATGTTGCTCCTCACGAATGAAGCCGCTGGCTATTAGTTTGTTGACTTCGGCTTCGATCGTATCCATGATGCCTGGGCGGAAGCGTCGCTGTTGTTGCTTGTCCGGCTTTGCATCTGGCCGAATATTGAGTTTGTGGATAGTAATATCGGGATCTAACCCCGACATGTCTTCATAGCTCCACGCGAACACGTCAATATATTCTTTGACAAGTTCCAGCAGCGATTCTCGCTCTTCGTCTGTTAGGCTTTTACTGACGAAGATTGGTTTTGGACAAGATTCGCTACCGAGATCCACTTGTATAACCTCATCTTCTGTAGGAGGTTCTCTTAGTTCGAACCGCTTTTCCTATTGTGCATCTAACTATTGGGCCCACGGCTCTAGCTCGAAGATTTCAGGCATATCCTCATCTTCTTCATAAACATTGGCGAATGCCATGTTGACTGACAGGACTTGTCTGAATATGTCTCCAATGCTGGTATCCGCGTCAGAAGTTGATGACCCGGTTGAATGTGACTGCCAGTCACATTCTTCATATGAACTCTCAGGGGTCGTCGTGGGTGTTACATACCTTAATCCACATCGAGTTTTGCTATAGTAGTCTCGTGGCTTGCCAGCCGGGACTGGTGGCTTCAAAGGTAATCGTCGCTCGGTGCCGTAGTTCAAGCCTGGCGTATCCTCCAGATCATATCCCTATTTTTGCATGAGATATTTAGATTGAGGGCTATAAAGGTACAGAGGCAGTCTCCCGTCATCTGACCCAAGGTCGACTTCTTCTATGGTAAAGGAATGCGGATCGTCCTTCCGGCCGAAGATGATTGGATGATCCCCTCCCTCGATTATTCGGTAGGCGTCTTCCACTGGAATAAGCTAGATTACGGTGTGCATATTTGTCACCTGTGTGTGTAGGTGAGTGCCTATACCATGTTCCATAGCATACGTTGTACATAGCTTATTGAGCTCGAAGTAGTTCAAAGATAGCCCTTTATTGATGAAGTAAGGTATCTTTTCTAGGGGGATTACATCATCTGCGGAGGGAACATCAGTGTGGGCAGCCACATACTTGGCTAGCTCCGGTTCCTCTTCGGCTACCCCCTGTATAAACGAAGACTGAGAGGACGACCTGGGCAGCTTAATCGTCAGAGGTTCAGTTGGTGGAGCGGAGCATGGAGTTGTTGGCAGGCTAGCGACCTCCAGCTTGATACTTGATGCTGGGCGGGGAGTGGTTGGTTCGCTAGAAGTCCCAGACCTTGCATCGGGATGATGACTCTTCTTGGGAAGACGTATCGTCATTGGCTTATCGGAGGGATTGAGCTTCTCCGTTTGTGGCTGAGCGACTCTCGACAGCCTGATTGTCAGTGGCTCCGTTGTGTGTCTTGGCACATGGCCAGACCTTGGCAGCCGGATTATCATCTGCTCTTCTTGCGCCGAGAGGCTGATTGTGTCCTTACGCAGAGTGGCTGTAAAGGGTGTGGACTTGCCAGGTTTACGAGCTTGGAGGTGGATCGTCAGAGGTTCTTCTGATCCTGTGGCTGTCTCGGCACGAGCTTGCATATCTCCTTCACCAATGTTCTTCTTCGACTTTTCATATAGGTAGGAGTCTGAGTAGTAGGATTCGACCCCTTTGAAGGGATCGATATCAGCAAATTCTGTCCTCACGAAGCCGTACTTATCGACGTACTTGAAGCACTGGTGTAGTGTGGAAGGCACGATCATATAATTGTGTATCCAAGGGCGTCCCAAAAGGATGTTGTAAGAAGTATCTGCATCTATGACGTAACAGGTCACTTCTGACTGGAGATCGCCAATCTGACACTTCAGACGAATCTTCTCAATTGGGTAGCTCCTGCCCGAATTGAAACCGCTCATGGCGGCGCTTGTTGCCGTCAGGCGATGCATCGGGATGCAGAGATAATGTAGCAGACCTTTCGGAATGATGCTTATGGAAGACCCAGGATCAATGTGCATCCGGTCTACCTTCACGTCCCCGATGTATCCCGTATAGTACAATGGACGATCATGCAGATTGGCCTTGATGAGCATGTCTTGTGGAGTGAAGACAATGTTGGGCATCGCTCCTGTGCAAGTGCTGTCTTGGAGATCTGCAGGCGGGTTTTCTCACGTGAGGTTGACCTGAGCTTGGTATGCGTCGGAATTTTGGAGTGCATCACTCAAAGCCGTACGAACATCTTTTGAGAATCTTAGAAGCTCGTATAGTGACAACTTGGCCGGTGTGTTGGCCAATTGCGCCAAGATGTCAAAGTTGTAGGGCTTCTCCAGCCCCTGCGGTGCCCCTTTTCGAAGGGATTTGTCGAAGCGAGTCTCCTTCGGCCTAGGCTTGTCGGTCGTCGGAGGCTGAGCCGGTCCCGGAGCGTCAGTTGTAGCAGGCTGATGATCTTCAGTTGAGTTATCAGCCACAGGTTGGGACTATGCCCCAGACCGAGTGACGACGGCTGTAGCTTCTTCGATATCTGCCGAGATTGTACGGCAGGACCTGACTTTTTTACTCTTCCTGCGAATGGAAGATGGTGTGGGCTGAGTTACTTCTGATACCATGTCTGAATGGACCCACATAATCTCCCTTCGTGATGTGGTGAGGGGCACTAGCCCAACAGCCTGATCTCGGGGAGGTAGAAGATTAGCAACCTCCATTGTCGCCAGAGGGATGGGTACCACACCGTCTTGAGCTTCAGTTGGAGGAAAGCTGCCAAACTGTACGGATACCATGTTGGCTGCCACGGTCACCTCTTCAAAATTGATGGCCAGAGCGTTCAAATCGATGAGATTTTGGATGTACCGTTTTAGTTGGTAGCAGTCATGTGTGGCATGGTGGACGTAGCGGTAGTAATGGCAGTACTTTGGATTCTCCATGTCTGCCGGTCGAGGTTCCCGTCTTGGTGGAGGAAGCTGAATTCTGTCTCCTTGTATGAGCATGTCCAAGATGGGCTTGACGTGACCGTCTTCGAAGGAGTAAGTAATTTGCGGCCATTGTTTGTCTGCTGGTCTGACGTGATCGTCAGGTTTCTGGGCTGTGTCGACCACCATAGCCTGCTTACCCCTGCTGTCCCGATTGTTGGAGGGGCTTCCCCCATTGTCGTTGTTGGTATTGGGACGCTTGCCCTTGTTTTCTCCGTCCGAGATGTGTAATCCCAGTTGGCGAGCCTTCTTCAACCGTTCTTCGACGCTAGTAGCACTGATGATGAACGTCTTCCAGTCCTTGAATTAACTTTCGCCCATCCAGAGACTGATTGTTGGGAGCAATCTCTTTTAGCAAATTTCAATTAGGAAGGAATCTGGATTTCCAGTCGGCAGCTTCATTGTGGTTTGGCGAAATCGCTCAATGTAGTTCCTTGTCAGCTCTTTCTCCCCTTGGACGACGTCCATGAGGGTGGACATTGTGATGTCCTGCCCTACTTCGTAGAACCTCTCCAAGAACATGCGCTTGAAGCCGACGAAGGAATAGATGCAGTTGTCTGGCAGGTTGCGATACCAGTCGAAGGCGACTCCTTACAATGCCCCAATGAATAATCGTGTGAGGATGGCATCATCATGGGGCAGATGGTCGGTGGTGACCTCGAAGTAAGTAATGTACCGACTTGTTGAGGTCTTACCATCATAAGGATTGATATTGAACGATTTATATCTTGGTGGGAATGGAACATCCCTCCAGGCAGCAGGGTACGGTTGCCGTATTCTGAGGTCTTGGGAATTTTTTCGAGCGTGAAACATGGCTCAGAGCTCCTGGACCTCTCTTCTCGCTTCGCGGGCTTCATCTACGAAGGTGGGGGCCGTTCCTTCAGAAAGATTGTTGTTCGGGTTTGGTGCCGCTGAATTCGAGTCCGTATTGACCGCAGGACCCGCGCTTGTTTGGCCAGGCATTTCTCCCTGCAGAGTTGGAAGAGCTGATTTGATCTCGTCTACAGGCTTGACCAAGGCAAGCAATATGGCCTCCAGAGTGTCGATGCGTTGGCGATCACTGGAACCATATTGGTTACTGTCCGTCATGAATACAGTCCTTACGTGAGGAGAGATGGACAGAGCGGTGGAGGAAGCGCCCTCTGAATCATACCCCTGTAGTGAGACGTCATCGGGGTACGTGGGAATGTTCTCCTCTGGTTCGGACTCGGAAGGAGCAGTACCCCCAATCTCCGAGTTTGCCTCGTCTTGGGAGTTGTGAATGTCCTCGAGGACGTCGGGGTTTGTTGTATCTGATGGGAGAGTTGTTTCCCTCGGCTCGTCTTCTTGGAACATCGGATTGTCATAGAGGTTCGGAGGAGTACTACCCCAGTCCCAGCAGCCCCCAGTATTGTGGATGACGAATCTTCTATTGTAGCAGATTTCGTCTTAGAACGGGTATCTTGGAAAACTCCGGTAGTGGGCTCCCGCTTAGACGAGAGTCGCTTAGTCATAGTAGTTGAAATCCTTGGGCTAGAAACATTCGTCTTCTTCCCTTTTCCATCGACGGGGACTTTCTGAGCAGAGTTACAGGAGATGACGGAAGGCGCCTCGTCTTCTGAGCTTGATCGTTGCAGTCTTTGGAAGACGGACCGCTGGTCCTTTTGTACTGTCGCGTTGCTGCAACAGCAGTTGACGATGACTTGGGTGCAGTGACGTCCGTGGGAGGACTCTTTGCACCCTGGGGCACCTTCTCTTTCCTTGCGTTTGTGGAGGATGGCCTCACGCAAGTCAGACGGGTCCGGATCGACCATGTTTGCTCCCTAGATTTTGGAAGACTTTTGGGAACCTCTCTGTCCGTTTGCCGTCGGGGGCTGGACTCGAGTGGCTCTGTACAACTTTCCATCAGAGTCCCGCATAACAGTACACGGGACGCTCGGATGGTCAGAGGTCGGATCAACGGACCGAGCTTGCCAAGCTCGTACTGCCCTATACTTCTTCACTCTAGTGCGTAAGGGCACATAGTAGGAAGAGTCTAAGTGGTGCTGGAGAGAATCAGACATGTCTTCTTGGGAGCACAGGAGATCAGGACCATAGGTGTGGCGGTCGAAGACAGAACCTCGTGGAGTAGACGTCATGCAGCTAGAATCATCAATCCTCATGCGGCTGGCAATCGTAGCTGCATGGGTCTTCTCCATGCGGCTGGAATCACCAATCCTCATGCGGCTGGCAGTCGTAGCCGTATGGGTCTTCTCCATGCGGCTGGAAACTCTGGCCGTATGAGTGTTCTCCATGCGGCTGGATATCCTAGCCGCATGAGTACTATACATTTGGCTAGCAGTTTCAGCCGTATGGTCATTATTCATGCGGCTGGCCATCTTGGCCGTATGAGTCTTCGCTTTGCGGCTAGTGCCCTTGTTCGGTTTCTTCCTGGAGCCCATAGAATCGCTCTTTGCCCCTGCAAGTCCAGCATCGTAGTGCTTTCCTCTGTCGGACATGGGGACAGCAGAGTCTTCTGTGGCTCGAAGTGGGGCCGTACGAGAGTCGCCTTCGCCGTCTTGGGTAGCAGAGAGTACTCCATCGAGGGCCTGGGGAGGAGCAAATGATTTTGGCCTCCATTCTTTGCGAGCCTTCGTTGTGCGGACGCGCCTCTGGACCGGGCCAGCTCTTCCTTCGGAGAGCATTTCTTCGAACGCCTGTTGGTCGAAGCGGACGACCATCTTCTGTTGTGTGGAGCCAAGTTTGGCTGTATCCAATTGCATCACCAACTCCTCAGCCGTGGAGAAGTTTCTCCCCAGCAGAGTCGCCATCGTGTTTGCCATGAAATATAAAAGAGCAGAACAATTATCGGAGGACTGGACTTTTACTTCACGTTACAAACTCGCTTGTACAAAGAAAGCCTAGGGACGAAAACCTAGGTACAGCAATCTAAGTACAATTGTTTATTTTAGATTCTGGGGGTGATGATAGAGGCTCGGGAAAGCGACGGCCGCTCTGCCTTACTCCTTGGACGATCGGTATGCAGCCTTGGCTCCGGAAGATTGCTTGGCGTTGAAAAAATGCTCTCTTTGCTCTCTCTCTGCTCTTTTTCTCCAAGTCTTCTAATGCTCTCTGATCTCGAAAAAGGGTCCTCTTGCAAGGGAATGGCACCTTGCTATTTATAAGAAGGGGAATGCAATCATTAGGGTTTGCAATAATTTCCCCTTAGAATGGCGACGGCCTGTTGATTGATCAATCTGGGCCATTAATCTTGAGTGTGATGAATCTGGGCCACTTAATGTAGATTACACCAAATCCCATCAGTAATTAATGCTGATTGGAATGAATCCTCTTGATGATGATTTGCTGATGTCTGCGAATCTGGATGAATAAGTTTAATTTATTCTCCTGCCATGTGTCCCAGATTATTGAGATTTGACCCAATCTTTGATTGCAGTAAATCTGGGAAATTGATTGGCTTTATGACACGTGTCCTGGGAGTCGCTATGAGGATTGAGCCGCATAAGGACTGAGCCGCATAAGGATAGAGCCGCATAAGGATGGAGCCACATAAGACTGGCCACGTGTCGGGTCTGCTTGGGGAGTGCCCCCCCCCGAACCTTCGAACCATATGATAATTTGGGCCACATAATGGGTAGTGAGCCGCATGGAGATGATCCTTGCGAGCCGCATGGGAGGCCTCTGCTTGAGCCGCATGAGACTGTTTCGGTCTGAGCCGCATAGGGCAACTTCGTTCTAAACCGTATGGGGAGTCTTCGCTTGAGCCGCATACGAACACCCACGTGCCAGGGCCACATGGCATTTTCTGGATCTCGGGGGATTGTGTCAGAGATCTCCTTCGCTTCCCTAGGGGTCTGTCATTATGACAGAGTCATAATTACCTCTTTTGTGTCAGGGCTGTCACTTTTTCAGAGTTGTCAGCCATCAAAGTAATTAATACATGAGGGAAGAACTATTTTGCAAGCCATGTGTCTTCTCTTCTGAGCCGCATGGGACGTCTTGAGCCACATAGTCCTTTGTGCCGCATGACTCTCTGAGCCGCATGGGCTTTCTGAGCCGCATGGATTTTCCTGGCCGTATGGATCTTTCTTTAGTATTTTCCATGCTTCTACAGCGACCGCGTGCCCACGTGTCCGTACGACTCGACACGACGCTAAACCATGCTCAGAGCAATAAAAATGCATAAGCGAGGTCAAGATCTATTTTCCTGTTCAAACACAATCCAGAAATTAGGTCGAAATGCCCTTTGAGGCATTTCGTCGAACACGTTCCTATACACGCTGATACATGTCCGATACGGACATGTAATGGGCTCAAAATCTAGGGTTAGCCTATCCTACTGTTAGGTTAGGGCTAGGGCATCCTAGTAATACAATAAAATAGTAAATTTATGGATTAGAATAGATTATATCTATTGATGTACAAAGCTCACAAAAACTCCAAATGGAATGGTTCCTCAATCCACCAAAACTTCCCCAAATTGATTCCGTCCTGAAAATACTCAATACCAACAGAAAGTAGACTAATATTAGGTCCTAATGCAATTGGTTTAGAGAAAAAATGAATTAAAAAGGATTTTCTAGGGATTAGGGAAGATGGAGACTCACCTCTTCCAAAATAGCAAATAATTCCTAAGGAGGCTAGCCCTAATTTCTAGGAGCATTTAAATAGAGGGGAAGGGATCAATAGTGGCTGCCATGGGCTGATTAGGGTTAGGTTTGGTTCATGTGTGGGCCTATGGGATATTAAGCCTTAAGTCACAAGTCATGACTTGTGAAATCATAAGCCATTTCTAAATCAATTCAAATCCTAGTTTCTCCAAATTAATTCTAATGAGTTAATCCTCACTAACTTAGGTCAAACTAGAGTTACTTAACCTAACCAAGTAGCCATGACCTAGGTTAGCCTCTAGGTTAGTCTCCTAGTCAACACTAGTCAGAGTCAACTATAGGACCAAAATCAATTATACTAAAAATCACTAAAAATCATATTAGTTCTAATAAATCTAAATAATAAATAATAATTCCAAATAATTCCCAAAATTTCAAAAATGATCAAAATACCCTCAAGCTAGAAAAGTGGTAGTGACAAATCTATCCTCCTTAAAAATAATTTCGTCCTCGAAATTAAAGGCGAAACTAAACTGCTGAGAAGGATAGAAAAGTATACCTCAAGGTCCAAAAAGATAGGGGTACCGCTCGCGCATCTCATCCTCCCGCTCCCAGGTAGACTCTCCTGGAGAATGATGTCTCCATGCGACGCGTACCAAGGGTATCACCTGGTTCCTCAATACCTTCTCTCGGCGATCCAGAATCTCCACAGGCTGCTCTGGATAACTGAGAGTAGGTCCAACCTCTATCTCTGAGTGATCGAGCACATGGCTAGGGTCAGACACGTACCGTCTCAACTGTGATACGTGGAATACATTGTGAACTCCCACTAGTGCAGGTGGCAAGTCTAGCCTGTATGCCACATCACCGACTCTCCGGCTGATAACGAAAGGGCCGATGAAGCGCGGGCTAAGCTTCCCACCTCCACCAAAACGTATCGTACCACGAGTCGGAGATATCCGCAGAAAAACTATGTCTCCAACCTAATCACAAGCAAGGTCTCAAGTTACTAAAAATCAAACACGATCAATCAAACAAAACAAAATACAACCTACTTCTACTCCTATCTCTAAATCTGTACCTCAAACTCCAGCGGCCTCCGGTGGCTATCGGCCCAGTGCCGATGTTTGTCATGCGCCACGCGAAGTCTGTCCCTGATGAGCTTCACCTTCTCGGCTGCGTCAACAACCATCTCTGGCCCCAGTAAAGCTCGCTCTCCAACATTATCCCAAGATAAGGGTGTACGACACCTACGCCCGTACAGAGCCTCAAACGGTGACATCTCAATGCTGGCCTGAAAACTGTTATTGTAAGCAAACTCCACCAAATGTAGATGATCCTCCTAGGAACCTCCAAAACCCAGGACGCACATCCGTAGCATATCCTCAAGTGTCTAAATAGTCCTCTCTGACTGTCCGTCCGTCTGGGGGTGGTATGCAGTACTAAACTTGAGCTGAGTGCCCAAACTAGTCTGTAGACTCCTCCAGAAATGGGAAGTAAAGCGACTATCCTGATCTGAGACTATGCTGACGGGAACTCTGTGAATCCTGACTATCTGCCTCATATACAACTCCGCAAGCCTCTCTGTGGACGTACCCACCTTAAATGGCAGAAAGTGGGCCGATTTGGTCAACCTGTCAACGATGACCCAAATTGCGTCTTTCCCTCCTGGTGTACGCGGCAACCCAGATACAAAATCCATGGTGATATGTTCCTACTTCCACTCTAGAATGGACATTGGCTGCAATAATCCTCCGGGCCTCTGCCTCTCTGCCTTGACCTGCTGACAGACCAAGCATCTAGCTACGAAGTGGGACACCTCCCGCTTCATCCTGTACCACCAGATATGCTCTCGCAGATTCCTGTACATCTTGTTGGCACCAGGATGTATAGAGTACTGTGATCTGTGAGCCTCCTGCATGATCTGCTCTGTGAGCTCCCCGCTAGGCACACATAACCGGGAACCGTGCCTCAGGGCACCATCCTCTGCAAGTAAAAACTCGCCATCCTCCAATCCTGCACTGATCTGCTCTCGGATACACCACAGAGCCACATCCTCGAACTGTGTCACCTAGATCCTGTCCATCAAGTCTGACTGTATCTGTAGGCCCCATTGTAGGATCGTTGAGCACCTCTAGAGGGGGGGTGAATAGAGTGCGTGTGTGCAGCGGAAATATAATCACCAATTAAAAAATTAAACTATGGCAGATATGTAAGAGACAGTAAACAAAGATAGGAGAATCAAACTCAGTGACACAACGATGTATACTGGTATCCCTCTGAGAGGACTAATCCAGTCTCGAGTACTCTTGCTCGATGTTAATCCACTATGGCACAAGCTTTAACTGAGAGCTTGCAATCTCTTACAACACCGTGCTTGGTGACAAGCGTACGACCGGCTTCACAACACCGTGCTTGGTGGCGAGCACACGACCAGCTCCACAACCGAAAAGTTGTTGAAACTTGAATGCCCTCTTACAACTCTTGAGTAACCAAAAGACTCTAAATCAACTCTGACAGTACTGGCTTTTGGCTAAGAGATGTGTAGGTGAGATTTGAAAATCTTAGATCGTTTAGAAAATACTTGAATAGTAGAGAAGAGAAGATGAAGAATGAATTGATAATTTGAAGTGAAAAGTTCTTCTCTATTTATAGGTGTTTTCACCAACCGAACTCGGGCAGAACTCGGACAGAGTTCGGATGCAAATATCTCGCAAAATAGACGTTGCTAGCAGATTTGGAGGCAACTGAAGTTTGAATACAAACTGACCGAACTCGGTCAGAGTTCGGACCGAACTCGGGCCGAACTCGGCTTGGAGTTCTGTCAGGAGATATTTAAAAATCTTTTGTAAAAACAGTTTTCAAACATGTTTTTGGTTATTTGTAAAATCATTTGAAAAGAATATTTTCGAAATATGTTTTTGAAATATTTGTAACCGAAAATACGAAAGGGTAAAAATAGGTTTCTAGAAAGGAGGACAATTTTAACCCTAAGCCAGTATTACCATAATTGATTTTACAAAGTAATTCCTAGACTCAATAAAATGTAAAATACAGAATAAAAGTAGAAAAGAGTCTTCAGAAGATTTTGATGACTTAGACGCTTTGATTTATGCAGTACATCGTCCGTTGAATATGATTTCATGCATCCTGAAATAGTTAGCAGCATTTTCTATATTTTGTGTATTGACTAAAGTATATGTTGATTATCGAAATCGGGTTTGACCGTGGAATGGGCCAACAATCTCCCCCATTTTGATAATTGACAAACTTGAGTCTATAGAAAAATATATTTATATCAAATAGAACAAAATATCAAAAATACCTGAAAATTGAGATGTTTTTGTTTTGGATATATCTTGCGTTTTGTATACTCTTTTTCTCCCCCTTTGTCAAGTAGTAAAATGAATAGGCTCCCCCGTAAATCATGAAGCCAACAATAGAATAGACAAGACAAAGTGAAGTAAAAAGAAGTAATCACAGCATAGACAACTGGAATAAAATGAACTATGTCATAATAAACTGAAATATCATAGAGGTTCCACTAATAATCCAAAAAGTACAACTGATAAAGTCTAACTGAAACAGTTTAGACATGAAATAAAATAAAACTACTACATAAACTGCATCAACTAATCGAAACTAAATCCACTATCCCATGGCTGAATCCACATCACATCGCTGGGTCGTCCGCACTGGGAGGATCATGAGGGAAATAAGCAGTGGTCGGGTAGAAATACTGAAAAGTGACCTCATCAGTAAAACGAGGACCAGGGAAAGCCGGGTGTGGAAGGATAGTGAGTGGACGGACTGGAACCTGAACCAGGCTGTAGTGGAGATCGACAATACTGTTTCTCAGCACCTGGGCCTGAGAAATGTGCCGGAACTCGGAGTCCTGATGACATTGAGTGGAAACGGCAACGAAATCATCAAACCGCTGGTAGAATGCCTGATCGAGTCCTGGGGCAGGGGCCGGAGCAGGATGAGCATCAGGTGGAGGGGCCTCAGCATCAGCAGCTGGGACAGTAGGAGCAGCACCAGGAGGTTGAGGAAACCGACGAGAGTGGGTCAACTCAACAGGTGGAGAAGAAATGGCACACGTTTCAAGATCAATCTCAAAACGTCAAAATATACTAGCAAGGTGCATAGGAAAGACTAGGTTCCTACCTGCATTCTTGCAGTTGAGCATCCAAGACATCATAGTTTTTGGAACGGAGAAAGGAATTCCAAAATGAATGTGATAAAGTGCAAAAAGTTCCAAAAATGTAACTTCATCGGTAGAGCCTTTCTTCGGAAAAAGGGTGACAAATCAATTCCCTAAAGGAAGCTAAAGTGACATCGGCAGGGAATTGAATATGGTGGATGTCAACAAGTGCATCACCAAGATCAGGAACGTGAAAGTATTCACTGATATCGGTGGCGCTAAATTCTAATTCATGTCCAGCAATGCAGGAATAGAAATTCCCGTTTTGTTTTACTTGTAAATTGCAGTAAAACATACGGATTGCATTGTCGTAAATGCTATCTTGGACCTCGAAAAAGTCGCGGAATCCAAGTTGATCAAAAACAGGAGCATATTCAAAGAAAGTTGTAAAATTGACGAAGGCTCCAGCACAAATACGACGAGAAGAGAAAGAATCAAACCAGAGATCGGAGAAGTCTTTGTCGGGAAACAAAGTGCCATCATATTCCTCGGGATCTGTAGGTCTGGCTGGACTAAAGAGACTTGCCGGAGTGTAGTCGGATGAGGAGGAAGCACCTTGAGAAGAATTTCCTCGTTGACGTTTCGGAGCCATGAGGAAGAAGATCGCCCACTTGAACTCGTCGATTCCTTGCAGAGAAGGAGGAGAAAGGACTTCTAGTAGGAGATGGAAGTATTCCACGTTTTGGTGTGGAGAAAAAGTAGAAGTAAGGATGAATTATATAGGTGCTAGGGCCGGCTGTTCGGTTCTGGAACCATCACAGCGCCGACCGAACTCGATCCGAATTCGGTCCGAACTCGGTCAGGGTTCGGGCCGAGTTCGGCCACTTGCATTCCCGAGACAGTCAAAGCAGTCATGTAAATAAAGACTGTAATAAATAACAGTTGACTGGTTTATTAAATAACTGCTATTATTTTTGGGTTAACTATAGGGGTTGTCCCAGCTAACGGTGGTTCACCGGGGAACTCTTAAGTACCGCTTCGCTTCGACTGTAGCCGTGGTGACAGACATACCCTTTGTAAGTTTGTCCCCAAAAATAATTTTCATTAAATAATAAGTTGTCAAGTCATAAATGCAGTTTTAATTACCATATGTTTTAAGAATCCGAGAATTCAAGAATGCCGAGCTCACGCCTCAAGATGTTAAAACGGTCTTCAGCCAATGGTTTAGTGAAAATATCAGCTAGTTGATGTTCAGTATCAATAAATTCTAAGCAAATATCCCCGTGTTGTTGATGATCACGTAAAAAATGATGTCTAACTTCTATGTGCTTTGTGCGTGAATGACAGATAGGGTTCTTAGTCAAATTAATTGCACTAGTGTTATCACAATAAATAGGAACATTTGTATAGTGCAGATTGTAGTCCTCTAAGGTTTGCTTCATCCACAAAATTTGAGCACAACAGCGTCCTGCGGCGATATACTCAGCCTCAGTTGTTGATAATGCTACTGAATTTTGTTTCTTGCTAAACCAAGGGACTAAGGCCTTTCCTAAGAAATGACATGTGCCACTGGTACTTTTACGGTCCACTTTGCATCCAGCAAAATCCGCATCCGAGTAACCTATAAGGTCAAAGGATTTGGTTTTGGGATACCATAAGCCAACTGTAGA
This sequence comes from Iris pallida, assembly GCA_029216955.1. Lineage (NCBI taxonomy): Eukaryota > Viridiplantae > Streptophyta > Magnoliopsida > Asparagales > Iridaceae > Iris > Iris pallida. Next base: position 10,775,416 of record JANAVB010034417.1, read on the forward strand.
AGTTCCTTTAAGGTATCGGAAGATACGCTTAACGGCACTAAGATGTGATTCCTTAGGGTTTGCCTGATATCGTGCACATATGCAAACACTAAACATAATATCAGGGCGACTAGCAGTTAAATATAATAAACTACCAATCATACTTCGATACTTACGCTGATCAACAGGTTTGCCACTTTCATCAGCATCAAGCTTTGTAGATGTAGCCATAGGAGTCCCAATTGGCTTTACATTCTCGAAGTCGTACTTCTTCAGTATGTCCTTCGTGTACTTGGCTTGGTTGATGAATGTTCCATTCGAGTGTTGTTTGATTTGCAATCCTAGGAAGAAGTTCAGCTCTCCCATCATGCTCATCTCAAATTCACTCTGTATACACTTGGCAAATTCTTGACAGAGTTGTTCATTAGTAGAACCAAAGATAATGTCATCTACATAAATTTGCACTAGAAGTATATCATTATTCATGGATTTAATAAAAAGAGTAGTATCAATCTTGCCCTTTGAAAATCTATTATCAAGTAAGAAGGCGCTTAGGCGTTCATACCAAGCACGAGGTGCTTGTTTGAGTCCATAAAGTGCTTTCTTAAGCTTGGAGACGTGATCAGGTTTTTGAAAATCTTCAAAACCAGGGGGTTGTTTCACAAAAACCTCTTCTTTCAAATAACCATTTAAAAATGCGCTTTTCACGTCCATTTGAAAAAGTTTGAAATCATTAAAACAAGCAAAAGCGCAAAACATGCGGATGGCTTCTAGTCTAGCAACAGGAGCATAGGTCTCATCATAATCAATTCCTTCTTCTTGATTATAACCTTGTGCAACTAGACGTGCTTTGTTGCGTAGAACTTGTCCATCTTTACTAAGTTTATTTCGGAACACCCATTTGGTACCAATTATCGATTGACCAATAGGTTTAGGAACGAGTTCCCAAACTTGGTTTCTCTCAAATTGATTAAGTTCCTCTTGCATGGCAGAAATCCAAAATTCATCAGAAAAAGCCTCATCAACATTCTTAGGTTCTATTTGTGAAATAAATGCTACATTAGCTGCTACTTCAGAATCTCTAAGAGATGAACGAGTACTTACACCTTTGGATACATCACCAATTATAAGAGTTTCTGGATGATCTGGTTTGAATCTCAATGATTCAAATCTTTGGGCCATACCTTTCACAAGGCTCTTCTCAGTTCCTGCATCTTCGGAACTTTTATCAGTTCTTGCCTCTTGGGTAGGATCTTTCTCAGAACTCTTCTTTGTCTTTGTAGGTGCATCTTCATCATTACTGTCGCTAGATCTATGACTATTCAACTCATCAAAGGTAACATTAATACTTTCTTCAACAATCAAAGATCTTTTATTAAAAATTATATCCTTACTCTTAGCAGCATATCCGAGAAATATCCCGTCATCTGCTTTGGAGTCGAACTTACCCAAGTTATCCTTGGTGTTCAGGATGAAACAGCGACAACCAAAAACTTTAAAATAAGAAATGTTTGGAATTCTTCCAAACCAAAGCTCATATGGTATTTTCTTCGAGATTGGTCGAATTAACACCCTATTTAAAATATGACAGGCTGTACTAACAGCTTCTGCCCAAAAATATTTAGAAAGATTATGCTGATTAAGCATGACTCTAGCCATTTCGCTTAGAGTACGGTTCTTTCGCTCCACAACACCATTCTGTTGGGGAGTTCTAGGACAAGAAAATTCGTGGTAATATCCACTATCATCACAAAACTTTTTGAAATCAGAATTTTTGAATTCGCCACCATGATCACTTCGGATACGAGTAATCATGAAGCCTTTTTCGTTTTGTACCTTTTTACAAAATATCTGAAATTCAAAAATAGCATCACTTTTGTTTGATAAAAAGTAAACCCATGTAAAACGAGAGAAATCATCAACAATAACAAAAGCATAGAGTTTACCGCCAAGACTAGCGACTCTACTTGGACCAAATAAATTCATATGAATCAACTGCAAAGGTCTCGAAGTACTTACAGCGTTGATGGATTTAAAAGAAGACCTATGTGCTTTGTTCTTTTCACAGTCAGCACATACCATGTCTCTCTTGAATGGAATTTCTGGGAGTCCTTTTACCAACTTCTTTGTGTTCAGACGTGAGATAGTATCCATGTTTGCATGTCCTAGTCTCATGTGCCATAGCCAGCTTTCATCTTGATTGGCTACTAGGCACCTTCCTGCATTATTAGTATTCTCCAAAAAGAAAACATAAATATTGTCTTCTCTAATCCCTTTATATACGGGATCACCAGATGACATATCATATATGGTACATTTATCTTTCACAAAATTGGTACCATAACCATTATCTGCCAAATAACTTATGCTCAATAGGTTATGTTTCAATTCAGTTACTAGACAAACATCCTTTATTATTGGGTAAGGAGAAATACCTACAGTACCATTACCTATAATATCACCTCTCAAGTTATTTCCGAAGGAGACGTATCCTTCTTTCTTCATCGATAGCGTAGCGAATAAAGATGCATCACCAGTCATGTGTCGCGAACATCCGCTATCGAGGATCCATTTGCTTCTAGCGTGAGAGGGTTGAGGGTCCACCTACAAAACAAGTAGATGAATCCTTTGGTACCCATTTTCTGAAGGGTCCATGCTGATTAGCTTTAGGTCTCCAGACTAAAGTATGGTTATCAATAAGCTTTCTTGTAAGACAATATTGTGATATATGTCCGTGTGTACCACAATATGTGCAAGTCAGTTTAGAACCAGATGTGGTTGAAACTGTGTTTACATGCTTGTTTGGTTTCTTGGAGAACCTATAAGTGAAAGCATGATGATACTCGTGTTTCTTCTGTGCTTTCTTGTTTTTAGTCCTCTTAGGTGTATGCTTTGCATTAGGACTAAAATTAGGCTGTGTCACAGGCATTTCCTGTTTGCCTAACTTGATTTCTAATTTTTTAGAAATCGCAATAGACTCTTCATATTTAGCAGTCATAGCTGAGAGTCTCTGTTCTGTTACTAAGTGCATCCTCTTCTCTGTGTCATACAGTTTTTGCATCTTACCATAATCTCTTTCTTTCTTTTGAATAGTGAGGATAGCCTCATGATAGTCTACCTTGAGTTTGGCTATCTCTTCCGTATTACCGGTAGTAGACGTCTCTTTAATATCTTGAATAAGATTGGACAGTCTAGCTAACTCGGTTGTGTATGCCTTAATCTCTTTTCGAGATTGCTTATACTTGTCAAGCACATTTTTGTGTTCTTCAAGTAAATCGCTAAAGGCATTTTCTAACTCATCGAAAGTAAAGTCATCATATAGAGGGTGTGAAGATACCTTATCAAATGCCATAAGACAGACATTTGCATTGCCGCAGGGTCTATCCTCTTCTTCAGAATCACTGGCGTCGCTTTCATGCCAGATACTTGTGTTGGCATACTTTCGACCAGTTGTAGCTTTTCTGCTTGATCTTGATCTGTCATATGGACTGCTCTTCTTGGTAGCTGGACAGTCCTTCTTCATGTGCCCTGACTTCTTACATCCAAAGCATATGGTTTCATCTTCATTGCTTTCTTGGACGTCTTTTTTCTTTCTGCTTGTAAACTTTAGATACTTTCTGAAGTTCTTCACAAGTAGGGCTTGTTCATCACCACTTGATGATTCTTCATCAGAATCGTTGTATGTAGCTTTTCTTGCTTGAGCTTTGAAGGCGATTGTTTTCTCCTTTGGTGTTGCTTCTTCAAAGTCTTGCAAGTCGAGTTCATGGGTCATGAGCTTGCCCATCAAGGTTTCCAACAACATTGTGGTGAGGTCGTTTCCTTCAATAATTGCTGTGGCCTTTGGATTCCAATTCTTTGTTAGAGCCCGCAGCACCTTTCTAATCTTCTCGTGATTGCTGTAATCTTTACCAAGAGATTGCAGAGGATTAGTTATATCAAGGAAATGAGTAAACATCTGTGTAATTGACTCACCGGGTTTCATCTTAAAAGATTCATATTCCTGAGTCAGTCTACTAATTTTGGATTCTTTCACTTGGGAAGTCCCTTCATGGGTTACCTCAAGGAGTTTCCAAATTTCGTGAGACATCTTGCAGGTTGAAACTCTGTTGAACTCGGTTTTGTCAATTGCACAGAATAGTGCATTGATGGCTCGAGCATCAAGACTAGCCTTTGCTTTTTCAGCATCGGTGTACTTGTCATGCGGCTTTTCCATAAGAATACCTTCAACCACTGTAGGTGGTGGTTTCTTATACCCATCAATGACTATTGACCAAAGATCAAAATCTAGAGACTTAAGAAAGAAAGTCATACGTGTTTTCCAGTAAGTGTAATTTGTTCCATCAAATAGGGGAGGTCTATTTGTGGATTGTCCTTCACCGTTGAATATAGATTTCACGGCTGCCATATATATACTCTCTAGGGTATGTTATATAAGAATATAACCTGCTCTGATACCAATTGTAGGATCGTTGAGCACCTCTAGAGGGGGGTGAATAGAGTGCGTGTGTGCAGCGGAAATATAATCACCAATTAAAAAATTAAACTATGGCAGATATGTAAGAGACAGTAAATAAAGATAGGAGAATCAAACTCAGTGACACAGCGATGTATACTGGTATCCCTCTGAGAGGACTAATCCAGTCTCGAGTACTCTTGCTCGATGTTAATCCACTATGGCACAAGCTTTAACTGAGAGCTTACAATCTCTTACAACACCGTGCTTGGTGACAAACGCACGACCGGCTTCACAACACCGTGCTTGGTGGCGAGCGCACGACCAGCTCCACAACAGAAAAGTTGTTGAAACTTGAACGACCTCTTACAACTCTTGAGTAACCAAAAGTCTCTAAATCAACTCTGATAGTACTGGGTTTTGGCTAAGAGATGTGTAGGTGAGATTTGAAAATCTTAGATCGTTTAGAAAACACTTGAATAGTAGAGAAGAGAAGATGAAGAATGAATTGATGATTTGAAGTGAAAAGTTCTTCTCTATTTATAGGTGTTTTCACCAACCGAACTCGGACAGAGTTCGGATGCAAATATCTCACAAAATAGGCGTTGCTCACAGATTTGGAGGCAACTGAAGTTTGAATACAAACTGACCGAACTCGGTCAGAGTTCGGACCGAACTCGGGCCGAACTCGGTCAGAGTTCGGACCGAACTCGGCTTGGAGTTCTGTCAGGAGATATTTAAAAATCTTTTGTAAAAACAGTTTTCAAACATGTTTTTGGTTATTTGTAAAATCATTTGAAAAGAATATTTTCGAAATATGTTTTTGAAATATTTGTAACCGAAAATACGAAAGGGTAAAAATAGGTTTCTAGAAAGGAGGACAATTTTAACCCTAAGCCAGTATTACTATAATTGATTTTACAAAGTAATTCCTAGACTCAATAAAATGTAAAATACAGAATAAAAGTAGAAAAGAGTCTTCAGAAGATTTTGATGACTTTGACGCTTTGATTTATGCAGTACATCGTCCGTTGAATATGATTTCATGCATCCTGAAATAGTTAGCAGCATTTTCTATATTTTGTGTATTGACTAAAGTATATGTTGATTATCGAAATCGGGTTTGACCGTGGAATGGGCCAACACCCATAACTGCATCTGTACTCCAAACACAATCACCTCAATCCCAAGGCTCTCCAAGTCTGCAAGCAAGTGCCGATCCATAGTCAAACACATGGCTGTCGGATACCTACTCAAGGCATCGGCAACTACGTTGGCCTTCCCTTGGTGATACTGAAGTGAGACGTCAAAGTCCTTCATCGACTCTAGCCATCTATGCTGCCTCATGTTGAGCTCTTTCTGTGTAAACATATACTTCAAGCTCTTGTGATCTGTGAAAATCTCCACCCTCTCGCCATACAGATAGTGCTTCTACAGCTTCAAAGCAAAAATTACCGCTGCCAGCTCCAGTTTATGGGTAGGGTAGTTCTTCTCATGGGGACGCAATTGCCTGGAAGCATAGGCAATCACCTTCCTATGCTGCTGTAAGACACAACCCAGCCCCTTCCCTGAAGCATCACTATAAATAGTGAATCAACCTAATCCTGAAGGCAATGTCAGAATCGGAGCTGTCGTAAGCCGCTTCTTCAACTCATCAAAAGCTGCCTGACACTCCTCTGACCAAACATACTCAGCATCCTTCCGGGTCAACCGAGTCAACGGCTCTACAACTCGGGAGAAATCCTGTACAAATCTCCTATAGTATCCTACCAGCCCCAGGAAACTCATGATCTCTGCCACTGAAGTCGGTGCTGTCCAAGCCTCTACTGCTGTAATCTTCTTGGGGTCAACTGAGATGCCATCTCCAGTCACCACATGCCCCAAGAAGTCCACCCGGTCCAAGAAAAACTCATACTTAGAGAGTTTCCCATAAAGCTGCTCCCTCTTGAGAGTCTCTAGCACTATCCGCAGATGCTCCTCGTACTCCTCCTCTATCTTGGAATATACCAAGATATCATCAATGAACACCACCACGAACTTGTCTAAGTACTGGTGGAACACCTTGTTTATTAGATTTATAAACACTGCTGGTGCATTGGTTAGCCCAAATGACATAACCAAAAACTTAAACTGCCCGTACCGTATCCTGAAAGCGGTCTTGGGAATATCCTCTCCCTTCACCTTCACCTGGTGATAACCCGACCTTAAATCAATCTTGGAGAACACCCGAGCTCCGCTCAACTGATCAAAGAGATCATCGATCTGCGGCAGTGGGTATCTGTTCTTGATTGTCAGGTTGTTAAGTGCCCTGTAGTCGATACACATCCGTACCGACCCATCCTTCTTGGGTACGAAGAGTACCGGTGCACCCCAAGGTGAAGAACTAGATCGGATGAAGCCCTTGTCCTGCAGCTCATCCACCTCCTTCTTCAGCTCCACCAACTCGCTGTTGTTCACTCGATAGACATGCAGAGAAATCGGTTCCGTGCCGGGAACCAAGTCTATCGAGAACTCTACATCTCTGTCTGGTGGAAGCACTGGCAACTCCTCTGGGAATACGTCCATAAACTCTGCGATCAAGGGATGCGGAGCCACCTGCTCCTCAACTGAAGCTCCACAGAAGACTCCGTCGTCCTGCTCTGCCTGCCGCCGGGTGTACTCAAACTCTGGCTCTTCTGGCACCCCAAACACAACTCTACCCCCTCGGCAATCAATACGGGCGTGATGTCTACTCAGCCAGTCCATACCTAATACTATATCGTAGTTCGGTAATGGCATGACGAGTAAACTCACTCCCAACTCTCGGCCTCCCAATAAGATGCTCCGCCCTCTGCAAACATCACTCACGAGGATGACCCCACCCCCGGTCGTGATCTTGCAGGTCCTAGACAATGGTTCAGAAACCAAACTGTGTCTAATAGCATACGATACTGACACAAAGCTGTGGGAAGCCCCGGAATCAAAGAGTGCAAATGCTGGAAGGGAGTCGAGAAGAATCGAACCTGCTATCAGCTCTCCGATGGCCTCGACATCCTCAGCTGCCATGGTGAAAGCTCGTCCCTGCTGTCCACCTCGTGCCTGCTGCTGGTGCTGCTGGAACCTCTGCTGCTGGGTCTGCAGGGTTGGTCCCCTCTACTGGCCTGCTGGAGCCTTGGCTGCCCCAGCTCCTCCTGGTATCGGACGTATCGACACAACTGGACACTCTCGCATCTGATAGTCCGCTGACCCACACATCAAGCATCTACCGAGTCTCTTTCTGCACTCGTCCCACTTGTGCCCAGGCTTCTTGTAGAAAGTACAACTAATAGCCTGCTGCCTGGGTGCCTGCTGTCCTCTCTGCTGCTAGTGCTGCACCTGTTGAAAAGGTGTACGGCCCTGATGCTGGTGCTGCTGAACTGGCCTCTGCTGCTGAAAGTGCTACTGGAAGTGAGGCCTCTTGGCCTACCCCTGACTGCTACTGCCACTTTGGAAGTCGCGACCCCTCTTCTGCTTCATCCCTAGGTCGTCTTCCGCCGCCATGGCCCCAGAAAATATCTCAGCAAATGTGGAGTTCCGGTCGCTCTTAGTCAGCGACCGAATCTCTCTAATCAGACCTCAGCGAAACTTCCTCGCCTTCGTCTTCTCGGTCAAATCATCTATAAACCGGGCCAATCTGCAGAACTCCCCGGCATACTCAACTACCATCTGGTTACCCTGAACCAGACCCTCGAACTGTGCCTCGATACCTCCCAAGGCAACATCAGCAAAGAACTGCTCCTTAAACATCTCCTTGAACTGGGCCCAAGTCTGGCCCTCAACTCCCACCCTGGGATCTGCCTGATACCATGCACGAGCTAAGTCCTGCATCTGGCTGCCCGCCGCCTCGATCTGGAGTCGATCTGGTATCTCCGCCAGTCGGAAGATCTCCTCAATATGCTATATCTAGTCATCTGCAATGTGAATGCCCTCTGTGCCAAAGAACTCCCGAGGATGCATCTTCTGGAAGTCCTGAATGTCCTTCTTCCTCCGACGGTGCTGCTGCTGGGCCCCCTGGGCAGTAATCATCTCGACTGTGGTACGAATCAAATGGTGTGCCTCGTCGATCCCCTGACGAAAATTGGTAGTCTACCTCGTCTGCTGCTGCCGGTGGGACTCCAGAATCCTCTCCACGAAGGAGAAGAGATGTGCAGCATCTACCATCCCTGCAGGCGGAAACTGCTGCAATGGAAGAAGCTCAGCAATCATAGGGCTCTGCCTCCTTGCTGGTGGAGGTGCTCCTCCAAAAGTGGCAGAAACACCGACTCCTGAGGGCTGTACTGGCCCTGTGGCACCGGAAGCTGGCTGCTGGACACGAGAGGTGGCAGACCCCTCTCCAGCATCTCCCGTCATGGGGCGATGCGATCTCGTCTCAACCATCCTGGAGACACAGATCAAACAAGAAACAATTACTGAGAATGAGTCAAAAAATCAAAGGAGGACAGTTTAAAATTTCTAAGGAAGACAATAAGCAGCAAAATAGATATACGAAATCTGATAAGAAATTTTCCTAGTGTGATTGAGTACCTTCAAAAAAAATATACTAATTCCTACTGCAGGCTGCAGCGATATTCTAGTTTGAATACCACTACATTTCCAACCTAGACCTGGATGGGCCACAACTAAAAACGTGTCACGACCCGCACCCTAGAGTAAGGGCACGAGACATGGGTACGTCCAGCCTACGTCGCAGTGTCGGCGGTAGAACGCTGTCCTAGGTCACAACATCTAACAGTTAAAGGTAATAAATAGTTATACTCCTCGAATGGGGGTGACATAACAGAATATAACTCAATCACAGCTATGGTAGAACAGGAATAAGATAGAATGATAATAGATGATAATATCCAGGAAAGAAACATCACATAGATACAAATCCAGAATTCTAAGTGTCTAAAATAAGTACATATCCCAAATCTCTGAAATCCATATACAGTAATCCAAGTGAAGTAAAGACAATCCTAGTCTAAGGGAGTGTCATCTGCTGCTAGTGGATCCTGCTGCTGGTCCAAGTCCAGGCACTCGTCTAGTGTAGCACCGTAGTAAGTAGGGCAAAACGCCTCAGCCTCGTCCTCTGTAATATTTTAACAGATCCAGTCAGGAAAGGAGCGACCACAGTACATCTGAACAAATTATAGCAGGTCAGGATATATAATTATGCTAGAGAGTAAGATACAAGAAACTAAAGAATAATATGATAAATAGGAAAGACTGTAAATAAATAGCTACAGTATATAGAGAACTAACATTGTCTAGTGATTTAGAGCACAAGATGGTTATGTAAACGGCACGATATTGTACACAAGTAATCTACAGAGGTTGTACATGAGTAATCTACTGGATTGAATACATAACCACTTCTACTCCTCCGCCCCAATCAATACACAAGGATCCAGTTAAGTTATGTTATTGCACACGAAGTATAATCGCACACGAGATCATGTGAATACATGAATATACACGGTTTCACACGATTTGTACACGAATATCACGAACACAAGGAGTACACGATGCTCACGATAAAGTACACGAACACGAGTACCCGATGTATCCGCTAAGGGGATAACATCGCACAACAAGATCCATATAGTACTAATCCGTGTTTCCAACGTGTCAGCATCATATAAAGTAATCTAAAGCAGGAAATATACTCCTAATACAGGATATGAAATGATCAGAGAATGTACTCGCCTGTATCCGGTGTATCTGGAGAATATATACTGTCCGAGGAGTGGTGTCTGTCTCCTATAGAACAGTACAAGTCACTATGAGTCTATAATGATAATAAGATGCAAATCAATGTATTCTACATGAATCTAGGTCAATCTAGACCAAAGTCAACTCTTGGTCAACTCTGGTCAACCCTAAGGTCAAACCTAAGTCAAACTATGGTCAACTAGGTCTAACCAAGTCTCACTAGGTCAAACAAGCTATTCTAGGTCCTATCAAGGCTAAACAGTCTATTCTAGACTCCATACTAGGTCTAACAAATACACCCATAGGTGAAGAGCCTAGGCTATAGGCTATACCATGCCTATGAACCAAATCATACTCACATAATACATGTCATTATATATAATATATATTACACATATAGATATAGCAATAATTAATATAGAACATACATTAGCTTATAGGCTACCTATATACATGTCAAACATACATATATATAACTAATATATATAAAGTACAACACTATATAATATAGGATACCTATATATACCCCTCAACATATATACATACATATATAGAGAGAGAAGGGATACTCACAATGTTCAAGTGTATGTGTGTGTGTGTGTGTGTGTGTCAAGAGAGGCAATAGAGTGTGTGACAATGACATACACTTGTGTGTGAGAGGAACATGTGTGAAACAGTGTATATAGAAAACAGTGAGCGTAAAATAGTGTGGACTTGTGTGTGACAATGAAACTGTGGAGGGGGTATACCTAGGTGTGTGTGTAGGTGACATGAAAACAGTGTGATGCACATGTGTGTGTGTGTAGAGGACAGTGAAGCATAGGCTAATCAGTGAGACATATGGGTAATGGGAAAAACAGGAATAACCCAGAAAACAGTGAGCATACAGCTATATGAAATCTGTGAATGGCAACTTGTGTGTGTGTATTCAGATAAATGTAGCAGTTCAATAGTAATAGGAACAGTGTATACATTTCAAGAAAGGACAGAGAACCAATTCCAGGTTTCAGAGCCATTCCTAAAAACAGGAACCCCAACATTGCATTAACAGTGAACAAAAGGCAACAGTGAGTTAAAAATCTGAATTCAGTGTGACAGTTCCTATATAGGAAAAATTGGAATTTAATCACATGGAAATCAAGGTTTAAGAAGGGTAAAAATCTAAGTTAAAGGGAGTTAACAATTTAAACTAAACAATCATTTACAGTTCATCATTCAAGGAGTAATCTCAGGTTTTATGAATAAGGAATCTCATATATCTATCAGTTGACAAAGAACATTGAATCAAACAAACTGTCAACTTCATACCCTCAACAAAACCAATTTCGAATGTGAATATTAACCCATCAATCAATCTTAGGTTTTTTAGAAAATTTGGGAATGAACTCAGGTTTATACTCGGATTACCAATCAGTCTACAGTGTGAAGAGAGAGAACCAATCTCAGGTTATATAGAACACATCTCCGTTTAGGAAATCTTAGACAATGAAATCATTTCAGTTAAAGAGGATGGGTAATAAATTCATTATCTCAGGTTGTTGAACAAAAACTCAATATTCATATTAGAACTCATGTATCAGCCTTTACATTGATGTCAACCACAATGCCCAATCCCATTCTCATAATCAAAAGTCTATTTTCAAATTGCAACACTACACTAACATATATCAGTAATATGTGGGGACAATAATCAGTGAAAAATATTACCAAAACATGGATTAAATTGTTAGGAATTAACTGAGAAAAACCATGTGTCAGAATGTATCAGTTATTACATTTCAAAGCCCCATTCGAATCCAATATTCACCATTAAAACCTAATTTAATGTGTAATCTAATGTGACAGAGATTAAACAACATATTTAGGATCTAACTAATCAATTAAAACATAATTAGAAGCATTAAAATCGAATTAACACAAGAACCCGACACTGCACACTGAACCACACAGTTTACAACACGTGCACACGCAAATACGTATCCGGCACGATACGAGGACTCGTGAAACTCGAGGAACCTCGTGTCAGTCATGGACACGACACGTGTGTCAAGTTATACATGTCGGGGTGGCGTGTGCAAAGAGAAAACAACCCCGAGTAGCAGGGCATGTTTCCTGCCCGCGCGCGCGTATGTGCGACCGCGTGCCCGCATGTCCGTGCGACTCGACACGACGCTAAATCATGCTCAGAGCAATAGAAATGCATAAGCGAGGTCAAGATCTATTTTTCTATTCAAACACAATCAAGAAATTAGGTCGAAATGCCCTTTGAGGTATTTCGTCGAACACGTTCCAATACACGCTGATACGTGTCCGATACGGACATGTAATGGGCTCAAAATCTAGGGTTAGCCTATCCTACTGTTAGGTTAGGGCTAGGGCATCCTAGTAATGCAATAAAACAGTAAATTCATGGATTAGAATAGATTATACCTATTGATGTGCAAAGCTCACAAAAACCCCAAATGGAATGGTTCCTCAATCCACCAAAACTTCCCCAAATTGATTCCTTCCTAAAAATACTCAATACCAACAGCAAGTAGACTAATATTAGGTCCTAATGCAATTGGTTTGGAGAAAAAATGAATTAAAAAGGATTTTCTAAGGATTATGGAAGATGGAGACTCATCTCTTCCAAAATAGTGAATAATTCCTAAGAAGGCTAGCCCTAATTTCTAGGATCATTTAAATAGAGGGGAAGGGATCAATAGTGGCTGCCATGGGCTGATTAGGGTTAGGTTTGGTTCATGTGTGGGCCTATGGGCTATTAAGCCTTAAGTCACAAGTCATGACTTGTGAAATCATAAGCCATTTCTAAATCAATTCAAACTCTCCAAATTAATTCTAATGAGTTAATCCTCACTAATTTAGGTCAAACTAGAGTTACTTAACCTAACCAAGTAGCCATGACCTACGTTAGCCTCTAGGTTAGTCTCCTAGTCAACACTAGTCAGAGTCAACTATAGGACCAAAATCAATTATACTAAAAATCACATTAATTCTAATAAATCTAAATAATAAATAATAATTCCAAATAATTCCCAAAATTTCAAAAATGACCAAAATACCCTCAAGCTAGAAAAGTGGTAGTGACATTGTGCGTCTGAGATTAGCGCAGGCAGATAGCTGCGCCTTTGTAGTGCAGGCACTGGCTTCGGGAATTAAAGAAAGGGAGGAGGGCCCTACTACCATCTTGTTCCTAAGGTTGGCGCAGGCAGGTGGCTGCGCCTCTCGCTCGAAGGCTCTGGCTTCTTCAAAGTAAAGAGCGATAAATACCCCCTATTTAAGGACTTTCCTCTTAATTGCCACTGTAATATAGGGAATTCCAAGGATCTGAGACCAACATTCAAAGTACCGAGTCTTAGGTTTGTCCCATTATACGGGAATTTTGACCGTCGGCCATGTGGTGTGCGCTCTAGGCCACTCTCGGTCCTATAAAAGGGGAAGTTCTCCTCTAACGAGTCGTTGTCTTCTTTTCGGCATCCTTCACCACCATACAAGATCCAAACTTAACTTCGAATGGCGATTGGCCTTGTGTAAGTTAGGTGCTGGTTGAGACTTCTCTCGTTTGTCGGAGCCACATTCTTATGGAGGAACTGTGTGTAGGAGGAATCATCATTACCCTTGAGAAGTATGCAAATGTCATTCTTATGGAGGAACTCTGTGTAGGAGGAACTCTGTCAAAGGACGCACCTCTCGTCCTTCCTCCTCTCAGCTGCTAACTCTGTGTAGAGCAAAGGAAGCTCACCTCTTCCGAGCCTCTTGTTATCGACCTTCGTCGTAAGAAGCCTACTCCTTCTCTTTCTTCTCCTTTTGTTATCGACCTGACGGTGTCTCTAGCCGCGGTCGCAAATGCTATTATAACTGTTGAGACTGAAAATATCAATAAAGCAATGTCTCCTTCATAGTATACTGATGTCAATTATTATGCATAATATTACTTAGAAATTTTAGACAAGTTTGAACCTCTCACCTTAGGAGCAATTCAACCTTTTCAAGATGAGACAGAGTACGAACCAATGCAGAATTCATTCTTCATAGTTCCTTCTCAGAATGATAATGAGCATCAAATTCTCTTCAGCAGAGAATGTAACCAAAGAAATATACATCGATTCTGAAAATGACAATCATGGAAGAATACAACTGCATCATTATAGTCAGCAGTCCAAAAACATCATTCGAAAAATGGGTTACAATTTTGGGTTTGGATTGAATGGAAGCAAAGGTAGACATACTTCTATTCGAATACCTGCTCCTAGAAGAAAGTCATCATAATACTACAACAAGACCAGACATGGGTTAGGCTACATTACGCTGAACACAACCCCAGATGGATCAGAATCAGACAAAGAAATATGATCTCATTCTTTCGATTCTGCTTCATGGGACTCAGACACCAACATAGGGGAAGTTCATCAACTGACTCTATTTGTCAATATGGTGACAACTGAATTCCTAGAATATAATAACAATATTTACTTTATCGAGGCTTATGATTACTTTACCAATACTCAATAGGAGCTTCACTTCGAACAGCGTGAACCACCCACTGAGGATGAGCTAATCCAAATCGACGTCGGAGACGAAGCGTCTCCAAGGCCAGTCTTTATCAGTAAAAGTCTCTCTGAAACAGACAAACAAGACTTGACCAGCGCATTAGAGAATACATTGACATATTCGCCTGGAGCTATAAAGATATGCCAGGATTAGATCCTCAGATCGCTACTCACAAGTTCAATATTTTACCAAATGCTACGCAGTCAAACTACAACAGCGACAGTTCCGTCCTGATATGATGGATGCCATAGAAGCCGAAGTCAAGAAGCTCATTCCCTGCAGCTTTATTATGAAGGAACAATATCCCGACTGGTGGCTAATGTCGTCTCAGTTATGAAGAAAACTAGGAAGGTCCGAGTCTGTATCGACTTTAGAGATCTCAATACAGCTTGTCCCAAGGACGAGTTTTCTCTTCCAATCATTAATGTCATGATCAAAATACCTGCGGGTTTGAGAGAATGTCTTTCATGGATGGATTATCTGGTTATAATCAGATTAGGATGAATCTCGAAGACGAAAAGCTTACATCTTTTTCGCACTCATATGGGAGTCTACTACTACACGATCATGCCATTTCGTCTCAAGAACGCTAGTACTATGTATCAGCGAGCTATAAGTACTATTGTCCGGGAATATTTACGAAAAATAGAAGAATGCTATGTCGACGATATTGCTGTCAAAAGTCGTCTAAAGGAAGACCACATTTAAGACTTAAGAACTGTTTTCGATCTAATGTGCCAGCATCAACTCAAATTGAATCCCACCAAGTCATTTATGGTAGTCTCTAGTGGTAAATTCCTCGGATTTGTTATTACCTCTAAGGGTATACACGTTTACCCCGAGAAAGTCAAAGCTATTCAAGAGATGCATCCTCCACGCAACCTAAAAGAGCTACGAGGATTCCAGGAACGACTTGTGTATATCAGAAGATTCATCTCAAATCTCTCTGGATGCTGCAGACCGTTCACTCAACTAATAAAGAAAGGTATATATTTCGTTTGGACTGATAAATGCCAACAAGCATTTGAGGACATTAAGCGGTACTTGACGAACCATCCAGTCCCAGTTCCTCCAATCATATGAATACCCTTCCTGATGTACGTTCGAGCAATAGATCACTCTCTGGGTGCCCTACTAGCCCAGAAGAAAAATGAAGGCCATGAGAAAGCAATTTATTATCTCAGCCGCACAATGATCGGTGCTGAACATCGATACAGTCCGATGGAAAAAGAATGTTTAGCCTTGATGTTCGCTATCCAAAAGACGCGCCATTACATTACGGGCCAGACCATTCATGTCATCTCCAGAGTCAATCCTCTGTGGGTTTTGATGAAGAAGCCTAGTACACTCAATTCCAGACTTGCTATATGAGCGATATTACTAGCACAATATGATATGGTCTATGTCTCGCAGAAGTATGTTAAGGGTCCACTACGTCAAAAATAACTATTTTTAACTCTTTAGGTTCGTAAATAACGACGGACCATGATAGCAGTTATATTTTCGACGGACTAAAACTATCGATTTTTACTAAAATACCAAAATATTATAACAGAGGATTCGACTGCCCTTATTTCCCTAAATATTTTGTCGTCTGGACTTGGAGCATAATCGAACCCTTTTTCATCTCCCATCTCTCTCATGTCAAATACCCATCTAGAGCTGTGATGAAGAAGCCCTAGTTCCCACCTAGAGCTGTGATGAAGAAGCCCTAGGTTCTATTTTCATCTCTCTCTAATGCTGGGGTGATCGAATCCCCGAATCTAATCAACGAATCCATAGATTGAATCCATGAATTCCAGCCTATAGTTGTGATGAACAAAAAAGGGTTTTTTGCTCTTTGATGAACGAACCCTAGGTAAGTTCTTCTAATTCTTGTTCTTATTCTTCTTCTTCTTCTTCTATTTTTTAATCTTATCTAAGGTTTTGTTCATCAAACTCTGAATCTAGGTTTTGAATATAAAATAGGCTTTTGCTTGGAGGAGGCAAGGCTGAAGAACTAATTAGAACCCATGTATTGTTTGTTCTTGTTGTTTAATTTTATATTATTTTACTTCTATTGTTTTTCCAAAATTGATTTTGGTTATAGTTCAGAGATTTGGTAAACTCAATTTTTTCTTCTATTGTTGTTCCGAAATCTATTTTTGTTATTTTATTAGGTAACTTCTTAGGAAGTAAATATGCATTAAATATTTTGGCTTAAGAGATGTTGCTTGCATGGATTTTAGTTGATAACAAGGTGATTAATCTGATGCAAATGTCTTTATAAATGACTTACGGAACAATCTGGTATTAACATGTACAATGTGTAAAAATTGAATTAGGCCATTAAGTTGGCCAGTCTATTTAAGAATTGTACTATGTTCGTTGACGAATGAGATATCGATTTTCAGTAGGAAAATATTTTCTGCAGTAGACCAAAGCAGTAGAAATTCTTTTAATTATTTTTTGTCATTCAACTAATCTTGTGATTGGTGTTCGTTCAGTGGACGCAATGCAAAATGAGCTTCGAATAGCATGATTTCTCGTGATTGCTTTTGCATTATCTATATATATGCTAATGAGATGAACGACTTACTAATTTTGGCACTTGATAAATGTTTTGTTGATCTACGTCGTCCTGTTGAACCCACACAGGCTGAGAAGGAAGAGGGTATCATACAACTAACATCTAGATCTCTTTTTGTTAATTTGTTTCCTAATTCATGTTTAATTGTTATTTGGTTTATTAATGATAATATTATATTTTATTAGATGTCTTTTATACCCCCAAGTAAGGAATGGATGGATGCGCCTCCATTGTCAGACGTATACCAGGTCACAAAAGACAAATTAGGATTGTACTCGAGTTATCCATTTGTAAGTCCATCCTCCATAGTATTGTACTCTAGCTATCCATTTGCAAAATTAGGTTGTGAGCTTTCCACTACTATATAATCTTTGAATTCAGCTTTTTATTGGTAGGCTATAGAGCATAAGAAAGCTCCATGGAGGTGAGGAGATGTATGCTTGTTCACATAGAATGGTTGCCAACTACGTTATGAGCTCTGCTTTTTTAAAGAGATGTCTGTTTATTCAAATATAACAGTTGCCAACTATGTATCTTCAGCACATATGCTATCATTTTGTAACTAGCTTTCTATTTTAGTTACAAGGATGTTAGAAGTAAAATAGGTGATCCTTTTGTTTTTTGATGTTTTACATATTATTTATCATATTATGGAATTTTTAATCATGAATGAATTGTTAGAGAATCCATTATATCTATTGGTTTTTTCCTCTAGGGAATACAAAGATTACTTGCAAGGTGTTCTAGGATACTACATATCATATTTTTGAGCATACAGAACCTTTACAGGACCTTGGATGAATCTTTTCGGAGGTTTGTACTTGATATTAAAATATTTGATACTTTCCTATATTTGAACTTTTTTGTATGTTAGTTATTTATGGAAGATACTAAGGTATTTGTGCCCAATTTTAATATTCTGTTGTTTGGAACACTAAATGATCTTAGTTTGAGGAATTTATTTGGTTAACATGCCTTTTTCTATGCATATTCATGTGTTCAAGTATAATTTATGTAGTCATCCAGAGAGTCATAAATATGTGCATCAGTAGTACATTTTACTTGATCTTCCTTAGTACTTATAATAATAACCAAATCCGTAGCACTATAACCTAAAGAAATTTGCTCTACTTATGTACATTCCAACTTATTAAAAGCAATTCCATAATCCTGGGGTTCACAAATTCAAATTATGTGCAAACTACTAATACCACACCTATGTTGCACCGATATGGTGAGAGGATGTTTGTATTTGTTTTGTGTCCATATCCAAATGTTTTCACTCAAGAAAAAGTGCAAAAAGGCGATATCAGTGTTTGTATCCATACAACCGCATCTTTATTCTCAAGGCGATATCAGTGTTCGTATCGATGCAACCTATTATCTTTATTTTGAACTCCAATTATGAATGCACAAGTCATCTACACGTAGATTTTGGAGTTATGAAGAGAATAGAGTTTAAATATGTAGAGATTAACCAGTTGGCCAGTATCAAAGAGTCTTCATCTCCGATTTAACTTTGTTCTAGAAATCTCTGAGCAAAGAAGCGTTTGTTTCCTCAGAGACAAATTTTTTTAAGGAATATCCTTTTAAGTTGGCACCTATCTCATACTGGAAATATCCAAGTAGTGTTGTACCAACAGTTTTAGCAGACAAATATTACAAATATTGTTTATAGAACTTTCCAGACTTCGATGGTTAGAGAGAACAATAGGAAAGATGTAAAAGTTATATGTTAAATGCATATAAAATGAAATTATCATCCAAACGATTTTTAGACACACTCTAAATTAGCAACAAATTCTTAATTGTGCATGTTTAGCCCAGAACGTAGTATAATTTAAGAAAACAATGCATTTAACTGACCCACAAAATCTTAATATAGAGGCTTTGTTCTTGCTTCTTTTATGACGTACTACTGGGTATAATAGAATTCTTACAACTTGTTGAATTTCTTCTCGAACTATTTTCAATGTTGCAACGCTTGCACCTTAGATTGCGAACAGTTGTGTGGTTGAAACTATAACACTTGCAATGAGGATATATTCTTCGTAATAGGGGACAAAATTTGCAACTGCAGACATGCAAATTAAATAGTATATTAACATAATCATACCGTGATTTAGATGTTTTGACACCAATAATATAGGCGCTTAATTGGACTATTATCTTCAAACCAAATAGTATCTGTGTCCATAATCGTATCCTTACTTTCTAATGTCAACGGTCCATGAAATGTCAAACCACTGTTTCAAATAAACATCACCCTTGAATGTGTGAAGCGAAGTATAAATAGAGTCTGCATAAGAGTACCTTCCCTATGCAGGCTGCCTGTGCTGGACCACTTCTTCCAAACAAGTAGACACCTTCCTATAGAAATGTGGATCAAGAATATATAGATCACTTGATATGAATTAGCAATCGTGCATTTGATTACAAAACATGGCTGTTTTTCTATGGACTGAAGAGAAAAATATAGTTATCTTGAAGTGAAACAAAGGCATGCATGAGAAGATGTATCTTTGGTGGTATTATTGGCTTAAGCCACATCCTAACCATAGTTCCTTGTGTGTGTTTTTACTTATGACATTTGGCTTCGACATTTCAAACTAATCCAGCTAGGCGTTATATTGGATTCCTTTGATCTTTCAATGCATATAATCTGTAACCATTTTTGGTCATTTCTCCCTAATGTATCCAAGACATTTTGCTTCCTTCATATTCTTACCTGCTGCCTTTGAGATGAAAGTCATGTGCATGTATTATTTTCTGCTGCCTCTTGACACCTTATAGTAACAGCAACAAAAATAGCCAATGGATCCAACAATCCTCCACCACCCACAATAACACTTCTGCTGCCCCCTACCATACATATTGATACCCAATCGGACCATTGATGTTCTCACTTGCTGTTGTAATTTGTTTGATATGTGGACAGTTCTAATTTATGGAAAGTTTTAATTTGTTTGTCGTATCGGATACCAAGAGTAGATCATACATATGTTAGTTTGATGTTTAAATTTGTTTAGCAATTTGACTCATTTGTTAAGTAATAAAGACTTCATCCTTATATGTGAATTACAGTGGCTAATGTTATGTATCTTTGTGTTTCAATGGTTGTAGGTACTGAAAAATCTAACTTGCCTAACACATGGTTTCTAAAGGACTTCAAAAGAAAACTTGTTGCTTGTAGATGCGTAAATTATCATACACCATCAAAGGAAGATGTTTACTGTATCATCGTCGATGAAATCTTTGACCGCAATGCATGTGTTTGAAGGAGAGAGAAAGTTTGAAGACATTATACTCTGTGATTTTATCAATTGGCCACAAGAGTGTTCAGTTTATTAGCATTTGAATAATAGTTTTTTCTTTTACCTTTTGGAGTAAACTTTGTAGGTATTCTGAAATTGTGTTATTTTTTCGATTTGGATGTTATGTATGAGAACAATTGTAAGTACATGGTACTATAAAGACAATGACTAATTAGTGATATTCAAATATGAATTAAGGTTCTTCAAAGATTGGTGTTATATATGCATTTTTAATTGAGTTTCTTGAATTACATTTAGATGCGATAAGTGCATACTTGTGTACTGAAAACAGGTTTGATTAATTGAAAATAGTCATGGTGAATTTTTTAAAGAAATTTGATGGATATTGTATGTCAAAAATGGGTCGTTACCTAGAATTAATTTAGCGGGTTAATTTGACTGATCAAGACATCTTTTATGGTTTGACAGACCAAATCCGTCATTTAACCCACTTGCTTATCGACGGTAGAAAACTGTCAATTATAGTAAACTATAGTTTATTTTTGACTGACCGTGTGACGGGCCAAAACTGTCAAGAAAAGAAGTTTATGACGGTTTTGGTCCGTCAAAAAAACATAAATTCTGGCATAGTGGTCAAGCCCTAGCTGACTTCTTGGCTGCTCATCCAATTTCTGAAAGATTAAAACTCTACGACGAGATTTCCAACAAAACTTTAGAGTCTAATATGACTTCAGAAGGAATACTCGTTTGGCATTTGTTCTTTGATGGTGCATCTAAAATCGGACCCAACTGTATCATCATCGCTGGAGTAGGAATTGTCCTCATATTCCCAGAAGGGCTAGCCACTCAAAGAGCCTACTCTCTGGACAAGCCATGCTCTAACATTGTTGCTGAATGCAACGATTTACTCATCGATCTCCAGTTAGCTAAACTGCTGGATATCGACTATCTTGAAGTATACGGAGACTCTAAACTGATTGTCAACCAGGTTAGAGGTACGGACGAGGTCCGATATCAAGATCGCTTCCCTTACCAAGAAGCAGCAGTTAAATTGGCTACATCATTCAAAGGTTTATTTATTGAGCATGTACGCCAAGCATGCAATACAAAAGCTGATGCACTCGCGAATTTAGCAGCTGTGTTAGCAATTCCTATGAAAAGGCAAAAATTGATCATCATCGCTAATCGAGAATTATTCTATGTTAAGAATAATCTGAACATTGAGTTCAGTAATACGGTAGAGGTTTGTATTATTATCGAGGACTGGAGAACTCCCGTTTAACGACTTTACAGTGCATGAAATTCTTCCAAATTCTACTACAATCACCTGTCCGGGACTTTTTACCAGCGATCCTTTGATGGTATGCTCCTACATTGTCTTACGGAAGATGAAGCAAAACAGATACTACGTGAAGCTCACGACGGTGTCTGCGGAACACATCAGCCTAGTCTTAAGCTATAGGACTGTATTACACGCATGCGATACTATTTGCCCACTATGGTGGCAGATGTAATTGAATATACAAAGAAATACAGAGCATGTCAGATCCATGCGGATTTTATCTACCAACCATCTAAATTCTTGCATCCTACTAAAGCATCTTGGCCCTTTGAAGCCTGGGGTATGGATGCCATCGGTCCTATCAACCCACCATCATCTTAAAGACATCGGTTCATCCTAGCTATAACCAACTATTTCTCAAAATAGACAGAAGGTATTCCTCTAGCTGAAGTCAAGACAAGCAGTGTCATCAACTTCAACAAGCATCAAGTCATTTATCGATTTAGAGTTCCCCGGAGAATCATCCATGAAAACGGACCTCAGTTCATAAGTCAAGCATTCACTCAATTCTGTAATGACACTCGAGTCAAGAATTTTGCTTCTACAGCATATAATTTTGCAGCCAACGGTTTAGCAGAAGCATTCAACCGAACAATCATCAAGCTCCTCAAGAAGTTCGTTTCTGCCAATAAATGCAACTGCAGCGAAAAACTTAGATAATGCCTATGGGCATACTGTACCACTGTACGTACTCCAACTGGCTGTACACCCTTATTTTTGGTCTACGAATGCGAAGCCGTCTTACAGTTAGAGATTCAAATTCCATCCTTGAGGATAGCTATTGCCAACGAGTTAACGGTGGAAAACAGTAATCGTCTTCGACTTTAAGAGCTTGAAGCACTTGATGAGAAACAACTGCTAGCTCAACAGTACATTGAGCTATATCAAGCCCGAATCTCAAATGCTTTCAACCGCAAAGTCAAAGTACGAACCTCTCAAAAAGGCGATCTAGTCCTTACTGTCAGGCGTCCTATGACTACGACACACATGAGCAAGGGAAAATTCAAGCCAAAGTGGGAGGGTCCTTAAGTCATAAGCAAAGTTTTCTCTAATGGAGCTTATCAGCTGACCGGGATGGACGGTCGAATAGCTATGATGCCTATCAACAGCAAATTCTTGAAGAAATATTATGTTTGTAAGTATGTATTATATTTTCTGACAAATGTTGTACATATGCAAATCTTCTAATTATTATCTTTTATTCACTCTTTTGTGAATAAACCCCATAGATAATAAGTCCTCAAGAATCCCAGTGGATTCTAACTAGATCTTATGGTACATCTTCAAAAGATTAACCCATAATGTCCATCACAACATATTATCATAAACATTATATTTTGAAACCCAGTTGTTTTAAAAGATATCCTATTCTTGAGCCCAAGTTGGTTTAAGGATAATCAACAGATATATGAATTCACGTCTACATTACCTCTGAATTCTACTATCTACATCAACCACTTGTTACGTCCATACTACCTCTGATAACGTAATCCTAAAAATAACACCATGTCAAAATTATACTCTGTCACGTCCACATTACCTTTGAACATATATAATAAGTGTTGTTATTTTCGAGAAATATGTCACGTCGAGTACCTCCGAACATATTTCTTACTCCTATCTATTATTGTGTCTAAAAAGGATACATAATAAGTAATAGAGCCACAAATTTTTATATCAGCCTTTCCATGTCATAAGTGATCTTGAGAACATAAAACTATTACAATGTTCAAAATGTGGTAAAAATTATTCAGAAAGATTATTACATTACTCATTGGGGAGGTGAAGTACTGAGGTCATAAATTGTTTTCTTCAAGGCTTCGGCTCACTCCATCCTTGTAGCAATCACCCTTGCCCTAGCTAAGTCCCTTTCGAAAGTTGGAAGTAAAGGTTGGATTGATGTAACATGTCGCTCCATCTCTACATTTTGAGTTCGTAGAAGTTCATCTCTTTGCCAATTCAGATCATCTAGACGGCTTGAGACAAATTGATACAGCTCCAGAACCTCTTCTTGGCGTTTCCTAGGTTTTGAAACCGACGCACGAGTCTTGGCCAGTTCAGCTTCTAGCTGTCACGCCCCAGAACCAGAATACTGGAGAGCGGGGACAGACATAGCCAGCTACGTAATTCCAAAGTACGTTAATACTCTGAAATCACGTATAAGCTGTCAAGACATGGGGGTTACTCTACAAGCCATCAGTCAATCCTAAGGTTTACCAATCCTAGGTATCTCAAATACAGGAAATTATACAAGAGCAAAGAGCACGATCATCATACATACAATAGTAAGGCATCCCGAACCATATATACCTGAATGATCATAAAGCCAGTACTACAGAACTGATGACTAGCTAGAGTATTAGTCGTACATGATAAGGACTAGCTATAGTCTAGAATACACATATCATGATTATGCCCGTAGGCTACAATATCAAGGAAAATACCGAAACCCGAGCTAAATACGTGCTCGGGGCTAAACGTTACATGAGGAGAATTTACATATCAGTGGGAGAATGAAGAAGAAATCCACTGAGACACTCTGGCGCTCCGGCTGGTCGCCGTCGAGTAGATGGTGCGGTAGATCCTTCGGGCTCTTCTATCAGAACCTGGCCATGCAAAACCAGTGGGGTCAGACCCCAAATAGCAAGTACCACAAAGGAGGCCGAACTATGAACTTAAAACCAGCAATCATAGACAATCAACAGGGAGAGAAAGCAATAAGTAAAGGAGGATCGAGATTCGTGCAGTACCGATGCACTTATCCCGAACATAGGAAGACAGTAAGTAAATCATTATCTAACATAAAGTAAACTGGAGAACATGTTTAGATAAATAGAACTAGGTAATATACGAAGAGAGGACGAAGGTACCGTTCCGGAAGCCAGGTTACAACCCTTAAACCAAACAAGGACCGGGATTGTAACCCTTCGCCTGAACAGGACTTGGTCTCTGATCATTTATTGCTAGATGTGACAATCATTAAGTGACAGTGAGAGAGTGACAATACAGAGTGCAATACATTAGAGTGACAATCATTGCCACCATTATCCTGGAACAATTAGGAACTGGATCTAGACAAGACTTAGACTGGAAATATGATATACGATAGGATAACCATGGGACTATTCAGATAACCAGGTTACAACCCGTAAACCAAACAAGGACCGGGGTTGTAACCCTTCGTCTGAACAGAACTTGGTTTCTTCCACCATTTATCGGCAAGATAAAAAAAGAAATCAGGACATGTAACAATCATGTCCATGATCAAGACAAGACTAGACAGACTGAACTCCATCCAACATTCACGGCCAAGCAATAAGTACGGCTTGATACTTTAACTAACTAGGGTTATCACAAGCCTTAGTTACTAGCAATATGCAATAAGATGTTCCTCCAGCCACAAGACCTGCAGCTAATCCAGATTATCCAGGCGACTTGGATTCATTAAGCAGTTATCAATAATTATTAGGTAGCTTGGGGTGCACCACATGACAGTGTACGTAGAAATTATTTTATGAAGTGCCCCACATGACAGTGGGCTGGAAATGTGCCCTACTCGACGGCAGGCTACAAGTCCAAACAATTGTGGCCGGGATAACGGGATCGCCTGTAACTGAGGAAATCTCTCATGACTACTGAATTATTCTAGTTATTAGCCTTAGCCATTTACAGTGGGTACCCATGACCGTGGTACTTAGGGGTCCCAGTCCTAGACATGATGCAAAACAAGACTGGTTCATTTGTGAAAGCACAATCATCCACGGTGTCCAGGTTATTCATTCTTGTCGT
The DNA here is from genome assembly GCA_029216955.1 of Iris pallida. Taxonomy (NCBI): domain Eukaryota; kingdom Viridiplantae; phylum Streptophyta; class Magnoliopsida; order Asparagales; family Iridaceae; genus Iris; species Iris pallida. The sequence continues at coordinate 10,801,089 of JANAVB010034417.1, forward strand.
GTCAGGTTAGCCGTCGCAACAGCATTTTTAAGGAATATTATGTCAGGTTTATCATGTCAAGAGTGTGCCACGGCGGGCCACTATCATGTCATTATTATTATTACTTATCAAGAGTGTGCCACGATGGACCACTATCAAGTCATGTTACTTGTTTCTGGTTACTGGTTACAGGTTACTGTGCACCATGATAGGTCACCATCGTGTCAAGCAATATCATTCATTAAAGAAATAGCAAGCTATTAAGTGGGGTCGTCGCAATTTAGGCCAAAATAGAAAATATACAGTACAATCAGGAGCTCCATATCAAAATAAAAAAAACTTGCACAGTTAATTAATATTATATATATATATTCTTGAAGCCAAGGAAAAACTCTACAACTTTCATGTTGGGAGTGGAAAGAAATTCTGACCACAATTCAGGCAAATAAAACATTTAAACAATCAAAGTGGACCCCATGCGGCGCAAAAGTGGGAGAACAAACATGCGGCCAAGGAGAGTGGGAGGCCACCCATGTGGCCAGAAAAAGCTTATGCGGCCAGAAAATAACTGGAGGAGTCATGCGGCCAAGAATGCATGCAAGCAAATAAGACGAAAGATAGTGGGACCCTCATTAAATGTAAACTTATATTCAAGCAAAAGAAAAGGGCACGTGGTCACTCGAGTACAGAGTCCATGTGGGATCCAACAATTAATGCAGTAAGAAAAAGTTCACGTGAACCATTTAATTAATGATCCACGTGAAGCAATAATTATATGTATATAATAAGCCATGCCAGTGGAAGGGGCCATGCGGCCAACTTTACAAGTTAGCTTGCAAATACAAGCAAAAGGCTGTATGCAACTAATGCATTAAAATATGCATGCAAGCATGCATAGAAAAATATGCAAAGTCAAATGGCCTATGCGGTCAAGTTATTAATAAAAGCATGTTGAATTAAAAGGCCAAAATATAATTGGCCATGCGGCCTGGATTGGTTATTCCCATGCGGCTAAGATATTAGGAGCTAGTATACATATGCGGCCAAGTGTTGCTAATGGACATTAACATTATTAATGTCTCTACTGCATGTAATACAAAGCCATGCAACTTTAATACATAACAATGCAACCACTTTAGTCCATGCGGCCAGGATTGCAACTTAATATACATAAAATGCTTGCAACCACTTTATACATGAACATGTACGCCTATATGCTGATGCATGCATTGCATGCAAATCATTTATTAATGCACGTAAGTTAATTACTAATGCATGCAATGCATGCTTTAATGGCTAATGCATGCAAGCCTATATTAAATACGTACAAGGCTAGTAATTTATTTCTAAGGCATGCAAATAATATTGCTGACACAAGCAAATACATGCGGCCAATGTTTCCAGTAAGCCATATGCGGCTAGGAATGTTGCAAATAAATTCTATGCATGCAAATGCATGCAATTAATTCGGCCAACCATGATTGTTAAGGCCATGCGGCTCAAGCAATTAATTGGGCCATGCAAGCTAATTTCTTATGCGACCAAGGCAGTTCAATCTGCCATATGCGGCCAGCAACTATTGCTAAGGCCAAGTAATAACTTAATGCTAATGGCAATTATTTAATGCACGCAAATATTCAATGCATGCATGCAAGCAATTAACGTTTGCAAGGCCATGCGGCCAAGAATGGCTAGGACCATATGCGGCTAAAATTATAGATGGTCATGCGGCCCAAAATAAATGCAGCTAGCTAATAAAATATTTGCATGCCTATGCAGCCAACACAAAATTTCAAGCATGCGTTTCCAAAAATTTCAAGCAAGCATACAATTCAAAAAATGCAAACAATGGCTTCCCACAGAAACTATGTCCGTGGACAATACTATGGCCTCCATGCTCCACCAAACTACAATGGGAATCCCAAATCCAGACTTTCATGGGTCAAATTTGGGTAGAATGAAATTCTCTACCACATGGAACCATCAGTTGACAAAAATACGCAAGTCTAACAGATCAAAACCCATGAAAATCGAAAATACCATAAAGCTCGATCTACCACAATCCACCCGGTAAAATCAAAAACTCCAAGTTCTAAACATGGTTAGAATCATGCAAGGAATAAGATGGAACAAACAAAAATAAATTTGTTCAAGGTTCGGCAAGGTGTACTTGCCTCTCTCTAATGGCTAGGGTTTGGTGGAAAAGAAATAAATGAGGGTGAATGAGGAGGGAGAGAGAAAAATTGGCTTATATAACAAGCTCAAGTGATCTCCACCATTCATTCCTCTCCACTCAATCTAAACCATACACCTCATCTCATAAAGAACCAAACTAAACCAAACCAAGTCAAAGTGGAACCGAACCAAATAAAACTAAATCCCAGTTAAACCAAGTCATGAAATCCTACACTTAGGAAAATTTTAAAATATTACGCAAATCCATAAATACGAAATACGGCTCAAATAAATACGTATCCGTATAAAATACCGATACAATGAGACGGGTCTCACACTAGCTCTTGAATGCAAACTTGACCCTCATTCACTTCTTTTGCTTTCTCCGTTGCCTCGACCTTATAGAGCTCAGTGGAGGAGATAGCCTCAGCAATACTGGACTGTAATTCTCCAGATTGCATCGTGAACGCGACCATAGAGTTGTCCAATACAGCTTGTCATTCCTCATACTCATGAGCAATGGTCTCACACTCAGCATCTACCAGTCTTTGTATATTTTCCTTTATCAGCTCTTGATAAGATTAAATAGGCTCCTCGAGCTCCTTCGTGATCTGCACTAGGACATTGGCCCTTTCAGCATCGCCAAGATCGCGTATGGCCTCAATTGGAAAAAGAGAAGTTCTCTTTACAAAATCATAAGGATGGTTCTTCTCTATGGCCAATTGAACCAGATAAGGCAAGGAAGTGAAGAAGGCATCTGTGTAAGTTTGGATGATGCCACTCGTCAATGTCGATAGACCAGGTGTTGTTGCCTCAGTAGAAACTCTTTTTTCTGCAGAGATGGGAGGAATGACAGGTTGCACAATAGCAGCACCCGAAGATTTTGGTGCAGGTGTTCCGGAGGAGCTTCCCTCCATGGCATGAGTACTAATATCCAAAGGAGCCATAGTAGAACTGAGGCTGAAGGCGGTAGAAGCCAACTGGACTTCGATGATCGTTCCCATATGACTTGCTGCAATTCAAAGCAAAATCATTATGTCATATGGCATTAAGTAAAGAAGCAATGGTAAATAAAGTCAGAAATTTACCTGGGCCCATTGGCATATATAGAGTTTCCATAGACATAGTATCCGATTATGTAATGAGCCTCTCCATTGTAGAAGCAGATATTGCCCGACTGCTTTCGGCTTCCGAGCCTCCTGACATGAAGCGGCTACCCCCAGCCCTTGACTCAGCTTGGGATGCCTCCTCCGCCCTCTTCGTTTCAAAAATGTGTTCAACAGGAGTCTGAATCCCCTCAGTATCAATATTAGGGTTTTTATGACCCTCAGGACCTTCGAGACCTTTAGCAAGGTCTTCGTCACCTTCATCATCATCATCTGGGCTTCTGTCGCCCTTAATGTCAATGTCAGAGTTCTTATCACCCTGCGGTTCATCAGGGCTCTGATCATCATCAATAAGGCTCTGGTCGCCCTCATCTTCAACAGGGTGCTCACCACCCTCAAATGTAGTCTAGCCATCCTTGGCCTCCAAGTCTTGATTCTCTTGGGACACTTCAGGATCGGAGGCCGCATCAACAGGGTCCTCATCAATCGGTTCATCTCCAAATTCATAGTCCTGTAATGCTTCTATTATATCCTCATCCTCTCAGGATGGAATCTCATTCAGGACAAGAACTACAGAAGATTGGATTATTGAAGGAGCTGAAACTTCCAGAACAACATCCTTTGAAGCTAACTTTTTTCGGGAACTGTGACCCTTGTAGCGTAATAAATGGTCGGTGGTGATATTAAACCTGCTGAAGCAAACGCCGTCAATGTCTTTGTAGACAAGAGAATGGTGAACCCAACAATTACTAGTTCTGAAACAAAAATCGGAGGGGTATCCGTTGCAGTAGCTGGAGCTGGAGCACTGGTTGGTGGAGGCTCTGGAGATGAAAAAATTTGAATATAAATGGCCAATGGATTAACATATAATAACTCTAGTTGGACTGAATGTGTAAGGGTATCACCTTTTGGAGATAGTGGATCTTGTGATGGCAGTGACTGTTCTGGATGATGAGGAGACCGCCTCAGTGATAATGGAATAGGCAAGACTACAATTTTCTCCTTCACAACTCTGGTTTCCAACAGTTTCCTTCTCGTTGCATGCTTGAGTGGTGGCTGTAGGGAAACAGCGACAGCAGGCTGGTCTTGTGGCTCTTCAGGAGAAATTCGCTCCCTGTTTATCTCCTCAACTCCACTCTCCTTCTGAGTAGCGGATGCGGTTGTTCCCCTAAAAGAAGATGCCCCTCCAGGAGAGGACCCAGCTTCTAATTACCGTGTTTATAGCCTTATCCTTGATGTTGGCTTCTCTACATCAGTTACTTCTTTCTTCTTCTTCTTTCCTTTCCTTTAGATTGGAGAAAAAGGTTTATCTTGAGTTGATTGGGAAGGCGAAGTCCCAGTCTTTTGCTTTTTGCCATCTCCTCTCGTGGGAGATTTGCCGTTCTGTCTCTTGAGAGGGATATGTAATGTGTCTTACACATCGACGTATAAGCCAGTAGGGCACAGCTTCTAAAGGATCGTCGGTAGGAATATTCTCCTCTGTCTCGGACAAATTTATAGTGGCTTTAGTCCCGTCAAAAGCTTTTCTCACACCAACGAAGCTATCAGTCATGGAATAGCCTTCGAAGAAAGTGTTGGCTTAGGTATAGAAGTTTGCGTATTTGCCTAATATATGCGGACCATCTTCAACACTAACAGATGGTATGGTAAACATAGCATTAGTGCCTCTCGTGATATATTATCTCCATCCTCAAGCTCCATCGATCAGATACCCGAAGGCTCGCAGGCAAGTGGTTGCATTCCCGACATGCATCTGGTCATAGCCAAATTGATGAAAAAATGACTAGGCAAATATGGTTCCAAGTAGCACACGCTCTCAAACCGATACACCAGATTAGAAGGCCTGATCATCTTCAGCCAAAAAAGCATCTGGAGGTGGACGGATACCAATGGGCTCTATGTCTACCAGAGGAGCCGGAAAGTCTTTATACCCAGGAGTGAGTAACGCAGAAGAACTTCCAGTTAGTGCCCATATTTAGCGCTCTTCTACAATCATATAATGAGTCTACTTTCCATCGAGACTCAACATATCTACCGATGAAGTTTGCTGCCAGAGCTCCACCAGCACCAAGAGCAGGGTCTAACAAGATAGGATGATGTAGAATTAACCAGCCAAATAAGTATGTGTACAATATCTCGGTATGAGGATAACTGATTTGGAAATTAGGATTCTTCATCATAGCGACCGTAAATTCATGGAGACCTACATTCATTCGGCTGGTTATTGCAGAGAGGATGTCCATCTTATACCCAAAAACTAAACGTACTGCAGCAAACAGCACGCCTCGGTGAATGCGATCAACAACACTGGCTCTAGGGACCACGAACCGCCTTAACCATATAGAGAGGAAGCCCGCCAAGGTAGCCTCCGGGGACATAATTTCCCTACCTTCTCTTATATAGCTTCTGATAGGAGTGCCAGCTTTATAGCCATTCCAGTCTTCTGTCAGTTAATTATCAATATATCTAGTTTCTTTCATCAACTTGCTGATAGTCTGGCCGTCGAACGGCTCAAAGAAGCGTGGATCACAATCTACGTGCTCCTGTACCTTGTTCCTAGTATCATGACCCAAGAAGAGGTGTACTAGCCATTTGGACATATAACACATCGCTTTTCTCCTGAAGTGATAGGTGTAAATCATGAAGTGACATAGTAGTTCTTCAAAGACCGCTACCATCTTAGGGTACTCCTTGGTCAGAACCTCTAATTCATCTTCTGTCTGTACATATTCTTTATATGAATTTTTGCCCATGGGCAGACGAGACAAAAACTGTATCTCGTGAAGGAGCCTATTTTCCCGTGAGGGGCAGCAAATGTGCCAGTCCTATCATTATATCGCTCCACCAAGGCCAGAAACAGGTTGGTGCTGATGTGGATACCGCAGGTGGTGGTCATGATAGCTTCATAAAGTCCTATCTTATTTAATTTATATAACACCCAGTTTTCCAAATGAGGGTATTTTAGTCATTTTCAAAATTTTAGAATTTAATTTGAATTATTATTATTATTTATAATTAATGTGATTTTTTTAGTTATTTTAGAATAATTGATTTTGGTGGTTTAGTGACTTTGACTTATGTTGACCTTGTAGACTAACCTAGTGGCTAACCTAGGTCATGACTAAGTGCTTAGGATTTGAAAACCTAGGTTGACTTAAGTTAGTAAGGTTTGACTCATTGGTATTAATTTGGGGAAAATAGGAGCTAGTTTGATAAAGGAATGGCTTGTGAAGTCACAAGCCATTTTATGACTAATAGGTTTAATGGCCCATAGCCCACACCCATTGAACCAAGCCCTAACCCTAGGAATCCGGGCCGGCCCACTATGGTCACCCCCCCTATTTATATGCTCCTAAAATTAGGGTTGCCTCTTTAGGAAACATTGCCATTTGGAAGAGGTGAGTCCCCACTTTTGTAAATCCTTAGAAAATCCATTTCTTCTCCAAATTCCTTCAAAAAAATTGCATTAGGACCTAATGTTAGTATTCTTGCTGTTGTTGATGAGTATTTTCAGGGAACACACAATTTGAGGAAGTTTAGTGGCTTGTGGAGCTCTTCCCATTTGGAGATTTTGATCCATTGTTCACCTATAGGTATAATTCCTTCTATTGCATTTAAATTTTGTTAAAAATCATTTCTAGGTTGTCCTAACCCTAACCTAGCAGTAGGATAGGCCAACCCTAGATTTTGGACCCATTTTGTGTCTGTATCGGACACGTACCAATGTGTCTAGGTTAGTGTTCGACGAAATGCCTCAAAGGGCATTTCGTTCGATTTTTGTGATTGTGTTTGAATGGAAAAATCCATTTTAGTCTCGCTTATGCATATCTTGGACACTGAGCACGTTTTCGTGTCGGGTTGGGCCGACACGAGCGTGTGGACACGCGGTCGTGCACCCATGCGCGCGGGCAGATTTTCTTCCCTGCTGCTCGAGTGCATTTTCTCTGTGCACAGAGGGTTTCGACCCTTGAAATTTGACATAGGGGTCGTGTCCATGATTGACACGAGATCCCTAGAGTTTCAGGGACTCTTGTGTCGTGTCAAACACGTGGTGGTCTGTGCAAGTGTTGTACACTGTGCGGTCCAGTGTGTAGAATATGTGTTCTGTGTTTCAATTGTTCTTAATGCTTTTATTTATGTTTTAAATTATTAGTTAAGATCCTAAACTGATGATTAAACCTCTGTTATAGTAGTTACATGATTAGCTTAGGTTTTAATGAGGAGTTGGATTTCGAACATGAATTTTGGGCCTGCACTGATACTCACTAATACAGTGAGTTTCCAGTTTCAAACCCATCTATTTTTTTCCTGTCTTTATGTTGTTTTCTTCACTAAAAATGATTCCCACATTTCATAATACATGTTGGCTAAGCTTTTGCATTCAAATATGGGCTTTTGGTAGTGAGTTTGAGGTTTTGAATATGAGATTGGGTTTCTTCAGTGGCTTATTAAATTGGAATTTTGAATGATTCATTTTTTTCATTAAACTGAATTGTACACTGTTGTATTGATTCCTTCTTTTGATTGTATATATCTGAGTTCATATTGGACACTGCTTGCACTTTCCAGTCCCACATATTTTCTGTGAACCTGAGAATTCAAGAGAGACTGAAAACTGGTATTAATTGGACTGTTTTACTGAGATTTTGAGTTCACTTGTGAATTATTTTGGGCTTGTTTCAAACTGGAATGGGTATTCTTATATGTGGTATTAACCTAGACTTTTGTTTGGATAGTGTTGAACTAAATTTGGTTTGTATTGATGTGAATTGAGTTCAATTCTGGGATTTAAAGAAGAGGGTGAAAACTGAGTTATTAGTGCACTGTTTTGAACTGTTGTGGGCTTTCATTGAATTGTACATGTGTTCTCTAATGTATTTAAACTGGGCTTTATGATTGGGACTGTTTTGGATGTGGTTGGGCTTGAAAAACTGAGATTTAGGGAAGGGGCTGAACTGAGTTGGTTCTCAGTTTTCTTCACTGTTTTATGTCCTTTCTTTCACACACACACCTATATGTTTTCCCATTCTTGTTTCACACTCTCTATCACACATGCTAGCTTAGGTTTCATGTTACACACATGTCTCCCCTCACATGCCTCACTTCACTCACACACACATGTGTATCACTAACACACATACACATATGCACATGTACTTGAGTGCCCCCCCTCTCTATATACATATGTATATTTGTAGGTATAACATATTATGTTGTATGGTTTACATAGCCTATAGGATCAATTCTAAGTTATTTTGTATAGCACATCAATATGTGTTTTTCCTATTAGCTTATATGCCATGTTATCCTATTAGCCTATCTAAATAGATATATGTGTATTCCTATATTAGGGTATATTATGATATCTATGTTTATCATATATTAGATATATATGTGTGTTGTATATAAATGTTTTGAGGTTTAATTTAGCATGGTTTGCCTATTGGCCCATGGTATAGCTTATTAGCCTATGGCCTATGTGGTGTTTGCTTAGCTAGTGAGTCTAGTTTAGACTTGTTTAGTCTTATTAGACCTAGAATGGACTAGTTAGACTAGTATAGACTAGTTTGACTTAGTTTGACCATAGTTGACCTAGTTTAACTTCTAGAGTTGACCAGAGTTGACCAAGAGTTGACTTTGGCCTAGATTGACCTAGAATCGTGTAGAATGCATAGTAGGACTTCATTATATCATTTTAGACTTGTTGTGACTTGTGCTGTTCTGATTAGGAGCCAGACACCTCTCCTCGGACAGTACATTTCATCCGGACACTCAGATACAGGCGAGTACATTCTCTGATCATTTCATATCCTGCTTAGAATTATTTCCTGCATTAAATTACTTTACTTGTACTGTCACGTTGGTCACACGGGTTGGTACTATACGGATCCCTTCTTGAGATGTTATCCTTAGGGAGCATCGGGTACTCTATGTTCTGTGCGTTTCACTTATATAGCGTATCATATGCTTCTTTGGTTCTTTGATCACTTGTGACATATACCCATATGATCACAGAGTCTTCTTTGAATCCTTATCCCATTTGTGGGACTACTATGTACCACCCTTTGGGGGCTTATCACCTTTCGGAGGCTTATCACCCTTTGGGGGCTTATCACCTTTCGGAGGCTTATCACCCTTCGGGGGCTGTTACATAGTATCATAACATAACCTGTTTGGATCCTTGTGTACTGATTGGGGATACGGGGGAGTAGAAGTAGACATGTGAATAATACCCAAGTAGTATCTTATCAGAATCTCTTCCATAGTGTCTTATCAGAATCTCCTATGCCATTTACATGTCTATATTGTACTCTGACTCACTAGCCACTGTTAGTCTTTATTATTAGTAGATATTTCTATTACAGCTTCTCTCTGTTTACATACTGCATTCTTTCAGTACCTGTATTTTACTTTACTGCATGATTATAACTTCTGACCTGCTATGAACTGTTGAGATGTACTGTACTCGCTCCTGTCCTGACTGGACCTATTGAAAATATTACAGAGGACGAGGAGGAGGCCTAGGAGAATACCTTCTACGGACAGCTCTAGCTGAGGACATCACCCCCAATGCCTAGACTAGTTTAGTTAGGCCTTATCTTATTTTCATGTTATCTTGAGACTGTTTAGCTAGACTTTATTTCTGTTCAGAGATGTGGAGTTGTATATATTCTTTCATATTCAGTAGCTGAGATATGTACTCTAGATATTGCTGGAATATTATCTTAGACTATTCTATATTCTGATTTTCCTTGAGTTCTATATCATATCGTGCTCTCTTCTGTTCCAGCGTATTAGGTCTGGATGCATTAACCCTGTCAGTCTCATGGTTGCCTCAGGGTATTCTCTTTCAGCCACAGCAAAAGTGTTGGCGAAGATAGGTATCCTGACCGGTATCATCAGAGATGTATCTTCAGCCGGCACGCAACTTGGCCTTAAACCCCTCAAGTGCATGTTGTGTTTCTCAGAAGCACTGAAAAATATGCTTTTCATCTGAGGCCTATATTTGTGACATATCTTTCCAACCCTGGCCTGTTGGAATGGAGTTAGATCCCACGACATCCTCCGAGGAGAGCTAGCATGGGCGTATCGGGATAGAGACAAGTTTCTGAACATCTATGGGAGATATACTGGTCTATCTCCTCTTTTGAAGACCCGGGATTCTTTCTTTGCCTTAGGTTGAGAGGCGGCTTCGAAAGCTTCTCCGAACAAGAAAGCTGGATTCTTGTAGGAAGCCAGACTTGCAGTCAGGAAAGGTGTACCATTCATTAAACACAAAAGTGTTTGACGTTCTTGAGCCTCAAGAAGAGCTCTCCTATCAGCCGGACCGTCAGGGTCAAATTGCTGGAATACGACATATGACAAGTCCTTCTGATACTCTGTACACAGAAGGCAGATGCCAAAATTTTAGCATGGGGATCTTCCCTGAAGTCAACTGCAAAACAAGAAAGAGAAACATAGTTAGAATCACGAAAAAATTGCTCTTATGCGTGAAGTGATTTCTAGCTCTGCGCGAATGAAGGATGGCGCGACATGTCAGTTCTAATTTATGCGGTGGCATATCAGTTCTAATTCGTGTGATATGGCATGTCAGTTTTAATTTGCGCGGCAGGCATGTCAGTTCTAATTCGTATGGCATGGCATGATAATTCTAAATTCATGCGACAGTTTCTATGCGCGAATTGACAAATTCATCATAGCACGGCGCACTTTGAATAAACAAAGGATGCGTACATTTTGTTTGATAACCAACACTCTGAAAGAGGTGGTTTGTGTCAGAAAAAGTGCGGCGCCAATCAATACTCCGAGAAAGGCGATTGACACAGGCCATAGTTCGTGCGAGTCATCGAATGGCACCAACTATCAAATGGCGTCGAGCATACTGTTCATCTTCTTCCTCAACCCAATTTCTCACCTTCGAGAGCAGGGTTGGCCTCTTCGCCTCTCGCCAACAGCAACACATGTTGAGGCATCCTCAACGATGGCATGCGCGACGTGGCTTTGGCCATTTTTTTGCCTTTCTCAGCAACAGATATCTTGGAAGCCATTTGATTGGAGGGAAACTTCGAAAGATAGAAAGAAAGAAGAAAACAGAGTAGTTGAGAGAGAACATTTCTAAGAAACTCTCTCTCACCTCTCAAAGGGCTATTTATAGCCTAAGTTGGTGCATAACGGCCGCGCAAATCTCGCGCAAAACGTAAAGACTGTTCAGATTGACGCACACGAATCGCGCATGAACGCTTCTTATTCAAAGTATTTCAAATTTCAAAAATTTTGAAATTTGAAAACTTTGAAGGGGGTCGTGTAGAATCATAAAATATATAAAGACAGTGCATAGCGCCATTCACAAATGGAACTGGAATTCATTCATCAGACGATGTCCCGTACCTAATAGCACCCAGCACCAATTAGCGCCAATTTCAGATCGCATGGGCTGCCACATGGAAATCTTCCTCGAGAAGCTAAGTTGTCAGTCATGATGACTGACAACACGTTAGTAGATGAAAATTTCTTCGATTTTCGAACGCACAATGCTCGAGGAGATTTTGTCACACTCGTCAAAATGACGGATGTTTATTTCTTCGCAACATTAATCAATGGCGTGAAGTGATTAAACTCTTCCAACTCAATGTTTTACATTTTTAGCGCCAGTCGACAGTTAGCGCCAATCAATGGATCGCACCATTCATGTACTGGCGCCAATCAATCAATAATCATACAAAAGCAGTTAGATGATGTGGCTCTCATCCACTAATCTCGAAGAACGCACACGCAATATTGCCAACGACCAAGCACACTTCTCTCACAGAATGCCACACGTCATATACAGTTAAGCCAACCATTCGCACGACTGGATGATTGTGCGCCAACTAGTACAAAATTAGCCTGCGCGCCAATTGCGATAACTATTTGACAGTTATTACAAAACTCTATAAATATAGTTCAAAATCACTTTCCAAGTATCACTAATGATCTTAATCACCTGAGAAGTTGTTGCAGCACATTCAAGAGCTTTTCCTCTTCGATATCGCATAGTCCAAGGGATAAAATGATCATCTTCTGATTAGATTCCTGTAGTTGTACTTCCCCAAAAATAAATTGTACTTTTCTTCTTTTCTTAGTTTGTATTTAAACATTTGTTTTTGTAAACATAAGTCAATTATCGTAATCGGTTTGACCATGGCTGTATGGGCCAACACTCGCTCCCATTTTGATAATTTGACAAAACTACGATTGATACTTTAGAAACTGTCCAGAATGGTTTGGAAGTAGACTTTGAATGGAACATTGGTACAATACTTGCTCCCCCGTATAAGTACCATCAAGTCCAGTTACGCCCCCGTAACAAAACAAGTAGGCTGAACATCTGAAAAGTCTAGAAATAGAAACTCCAAACAAAATTTTTAGAGCATAATAATCATCAATAATCAACAAGAGATTAAGAATTAAGAGCTTTGTTAGTATGACAATCAGAAATAAATAAGTAAATAAATAAGTATCATATTTCTCCATCGTTTTGTCACATTAGCAAAATGATAGAAACATGAAATATGATACGCAACTGCCACAAAGTACAATATAATCCATAAAGCTGAAAAAGGAAATTAATATATAGACTAAAATAGTATAAAGTGCATACTATCCAAAAAGTCTAAACTGATAATGCTTGATAGAAGCATTTATCACTAATACATAGCAGAAATAAAATCTAAAACATAACTAGTAATGCTCTATCATGAGAAAGCATCCTCAGTGCTCATCATCATCATTGTCATCATCACCTTCTGCCCTAGAAGGACCGGTCTCAGCAGAACGGTTGGGATCATAACGGGAAGCAACATGGTTAAAATATCGCTGAGCCTCTGGATTATCAATGTGATACCCAAGCACTGTAGGATTATGAACCATGGGGATAGGACCTCCAGGGTTATGAGCAAAGCTGTAGGAGACATCCTTGACAGTATTGAATATGGCATGAAGCTGAAAAGTGGTACGAAAATCTATTGCTCAAAATCGATCCAACATCAGATCCTGGAGGGACTCAAGGGTAACATCATCGGGATGATGGGAAGAATGTGTAGTATCGGCTGATGGGTCAATTGGAGGAGGAGGAGCCAGAACTGCAGGAATATGAGTAGCTCGACGATGCTCATAAAGATATACAGGAGGAGCATCCTGAGCACAGTCATCTAAGGTGACCTCGAAGTACTGAAATATGATAGGCAGATACATCGCATAGAGAAGACGTTACAGTTTTTTGTGACACTTTTCCATAGTGGCGATGGTAGTGTTAGGCAAACTAAAGGGAACATGAAAGTAAAGATGATAGAGAGAGTTCCAAGTATGGAATCTTATCAGTGGCAATATTTTTAGGAATAATGGTAGAAAAATACCATCCTATGGAGAACATAAAAGTAGTTGTTCAAGTGTCTAGGTTGAAGAGTGCCTTAGGGACGAGAGTTAGGTGCACATAAGGAGTTAGGAAAAGAGTCAAAAGTTGTACCTACTGGAAATTGCACCGAGGTGATATTAATTAGTGCTTCCCCAGTATTGGAAATATGAAGCATGATTGCCAAATCATCAGCATCAAACTCGATGTCAATTCTGCCAACTTTTGATTTAATTATGCCCTTTGTGACGGAAATATTACAATAAAACATGCTGATAGCATTTGAATAAATCGAAAAATGAGTTTGAACTAAATCAAGTAATTCGATGTGTTCAAAGACATTACTGTGGCCAGGAAATAATGTAAAGTTAATAGGATATCCCGAACAAATTTTTCTTTGATGAAAATCACTAAACAATTCATTGGATGCATCTTATGACACAAAAATGAAATCATCAAAGTAGTCACCATCCGGATTAAACAAGAAAAATGAAGCTGCCTCTTGACCAGTAGAGGATTCAGATTGAGGAATTTTGGGAGCCTTTAAATTGAAATAGATGGAAAGAGTTGAGATATACCAAAATTGAATGTGAACAGTAGAAGAGAACCTCGAGAGAGCTCCGAATCCAAAAGTTTATAGCATGAGAACTTTGAGGAAGGAGATATAGGAGGCTAGGGTTAGGGTTTTCGATAGATTTTTCTGGTGGCTTGGTGAGGAAGATGATGATGTAAAGGGTTTAAATAGAAGGAAGCCCGACTGTCCAGCTTCTATTTTGATTCACCCTGACCGAGTTTGGTTCGAGTTCGGCAAGAACTCTGATAGAGTTTGGTGATAATCAGGACATAATTGGAAAGTTTGTGATAGGGTTTTAACATAGATGCAAAGTTGACTTAGAAAATATTTGTGTTGAAGAAGTATAATTTATGTTAATGAACCAAAAAGACACAAACCGTATAGAATATTTCGGGTTAGCTGTAGGGGTCGGATCCCAGCTAGAGGTAGTCTGAAGGCACTTGGCATATTGTCGTTTAAACTTTTACGTCTTTTTGTTAGAAGGGCCCTTTCGGCTTATAACCAAAATATTTTTTTACGAATTTATGAATTTCAATTAATTTACACCTAATTATGACTTTAACATCCAAAATTCCTAATTCTCTTCGTATGAAGTTAAAACGATCTTCAACCAAGGGCTTAGTGAAGATGTCATCTAGTTGATCCTCAGTGTCAACAAATTCTAAACTTATATCTCCCTGTAAAACATGGTCTCTAAGGAATTCATGTCTAATTTTTATGTGTTTAGTGCGAGAATGACATACAAGATTCTTCGTGAGATTAATAGAACTAGTGTTATCGCAGTAAATAGGGATATGGTTAAACGATAATTGGTAGTCTTTCAAAGTTTGTCTCATCCACAAAATTTGAGCACAACAACGTCCGACCGCTATATATTCAGCTTCAATTGTTGATAATGCAACAAAATTTTGTTCTTAGAAAATCAGAAGACTAATGACTTTTCTAGAAAATGACATGTGTCACTGAAACTTTTACAATCAACCTTGCATCCAGTAAAATCTGCATCCGAGTAACCTATCAGGTCAAACGAATCGATTTTGGGATACCAAAGACCAGTCGTCAAAGTACCTTTAAGGTATCGCAGGATACGCTTAACGGCGCTTACATGTGATTCTTCAGGACAAGCCTAATATCTAGCACATAAGTATATTGAAAACATAATGTCTGGTTGACTAGCAGTTAGGTATAGTAAACTACCAATCATACCTCTGTACTTACGCACTTGGTGTACCACTTTTATCTATATCAAGCTTTGTAGATGTTGCCATAGGAGTGCTGATCGGTTTGACATTATCCACGTCATATTTTTTTTGCAAATCTTTCGTATACTTTGCTTGATTGATGAATATCCCTTGTGAACTTTGCTTGATTTGAATTTACTATGCATACACTTAACAAACTCGTTACATAGCATCTCAATAGTTGATCTAAAAATTATGTCATCTACGTATACCTGCACTAATAAAATATTTTTATCTAAAGATTTTATGAAAAGAGTAGAGTCAACCTTCCATTTTGAAAAATCGTGTTTAAGAAAGAAGGAACTAAGTCGCTGATACCATGCACGAGGTGCTTGTTTGAGACCATAGAGAGACTTGCGAATCTTGAATACGTGATTAGGATTTTTGAAATCTTCAAGGCCGGGAGGTTGTTTTACAAAAACTTCTTCTTTTATAAAACCATTTAGAAAAGCACTTTTGACATCCATTTGAAAAGGTTTTAAACCATGAAAACTTACAAAAGCACAAAGCATACGAATGGACTCTAGTCTAGCAACTGGGGCATACGTCTCATCATAGTCAATGTATTTTTTTTTTATAGCCTTGAGCTACTAGACGTGCTTTGTTGCATGTGAGTGAACCATTCTCATCTAACTTATTTCGGAACACCCACTTGGTACCAATAATCGGATGATCAATAGGTCTGGGAACGAGTTTCCAAATTTGATTACATTCAAATTGATTTAGTTCCTCTTGTATTGCAAAAATTCAAAACTTATCATTAAAAGCTTCCAAAACATATTTAGGTTCTATTTTGAAAATAAATGCAACATTAGCAACTATATCTCTTGTGCTTGAGCGAGTACTTACACCTCTTGATACATCACCTATTACCAGTTCTTTCGGATGATTTGGTGTAAACCATAATCATTTCGGCCGACTCTCCGGGTAGGAGGATGGTGTATCTTCTGATGTTCTGTTTGAGGGAGTTTTCTCTTCTTCATTGTCACTATCGTCGTTGCTTTGACTGTTCAGCTCATCGAATGTGACATTTATTGACTCTTCAACAAGAAGTAATCTTTTGTTGAATATCCTGTATCCTTTGCTCTTTGCAGCATACCCCAAGAATATGCCCTTATCAGCTTTTTTATCAAACTTTTCTAAGTTCTCTTTAGTGTTCAGAATGAAACATCTGCAGCCAAACACCTTGAAATAGCTGATGTTAGGAGTTCTATTAAACCATAATTAATACAAAGTCTTCTTTGAGATTGGTCTAATAAGAACTCTGTTCAAAATATGACATATTGTATAAACAACTTTTGTCTAAAAATATTTTAGAAGATTATGCTGGTTAAGCATAACTCTGGCCATATTACCAAGAGTTCTATTCTTTCTCTCGACAATGCCATTCTGTTGAGGAGTTCTGGAGTAAGAGAATTCATGTGATAAGCCATTTGAATCACAAAAGGATTTAAATTCATGATTATCAAATTCTCCTCCATGATCACTTCGTACGCGAGTAATCATGAATCCTTTCTCATTTTGTAACTTTTTACAAAAAGACACAAATTCTGAAAAGGCTTCATTTTTATTTGTAAGACAGTAAACCCAAATATACCGTGAATAGTCATCAACTATCACATAGGCATATAGCTTACCGCCAAGACTGGCGACTCTACCTGGTCCAAACAAGTCCATATACAATAATTACAGTAGTCAAGAGGTACTTACAGCGTTTATTGATTTGAAAGATGATCTAGATGCCTTGTTCTTTTCACATTTGGCAAAAACAATATCTTTCTTGAATGTAATATCAGTTAAGCCTCTTACCAGTTTTTTGGTGGATAATCTTGCAATAGTGTCCATATTCGCATGCCCAAGATGTATATGTCATACCCAGCTTTCGTCTTGAGTGGTTAACAAACACTTCCATGTACTGTTAGTACTTTCTGACAGATATAATACATATATATTGTCCTCTCTTATTCCCTCAAATGAAGTTATTCCAAAAGTTTTATCATAAACAAAATATTTATTCTTAACAAAATTAATTCCATAACCATGATCAGTCAGTTGACTAATATTTAGCAGGTTATGTTTTAATTCTGTTACTAAACATATATCTTTAATAATAGGTGAGGGAGAAGTACCTATGTCGCCAACTCCAATTATATATCCTTTCAAGTTATTACCAAAGGAGACATAGCCTTCTTTCTTCATCGATAGAGTTACAAATAATGTTTTATCACCTGTCATATGTCTGGAGCAACCACTATCGATGATCCACTTGCTTCTAGTGGGAGGAGGAAGGTCCACCTACAACACAAGTTGAAGATGTAACCTTTGGTACCCACTTTCTTGAGGGTCCTGATTTGTTAGCTTTTGGAATCCATACATACACATTCATATCTACTAGCTTTCTAATCTTACATTGGTGTGATACATGTCCTTTTATACCACAATAATGACATGTAGCAAAAGTGTTAGTGCTATGTGTAGTTCGAAGATCATATACATTTGTTTTTGAAGAAGTGTGTGTTTTCCTGTTGTATTAAAAGGTATACATATATGTAGGAACGAAATCGTAAAGCAGAATACTCTAGAGGGGGGGTGAATAGAGTATGCAGCGGAATATTGCTAATAAAAAACTTGTTAGCAGTTAGATCACAGATATAATAATAATCACAAAAAGTAAATGATAGAAATTAAAAGTGATCAGAAGGCAAACGCAAACACCGAGATTTATACTGGTTTTCCTCTTGTGAGGTCCAGTCGGAAGAACTCTAGCTTCCAGTTGAATCCACTATTGGAAAATCCCGTAAGTTTTCATACGAAGTCATTGCAACTTCTACAGACGCGAGCTTTGATACGAAGAACTCGACCAACTTCAATTGTGAAGAGTTGTATCTTCTATCAAGCCTCTGATTACAATCGCTCTGAAACTTCTAGACCGTACCGTACTGGCAAATCGACTAGAGGATTGTAACTGGCTTGGGATGTGAAAATGAAAGCTTTTTAAAACTCTTTGGAAGAATGTAAGCTCAGGAAGAGAAGAGATTGAAAGTGAATTGGTGATTTGAAATGATCGAAATACTTCTCTATTTATAGTTTTTCTAAAGACAGAACTCTGACAGAATTCGGATAGAACTCTTTGTAACAAACTGTAACTGAAGGATGACCAAGTTCAAAAACCCAACGTTCACTAACGTTCCAAATGGCCGAACTCTGGCCGAACTTTGGCCGAACTCGGCCCGAGTTCTCCTGGGGTTCTGCCAGTTCATTTTTCGGAGAAAATAAATTTTGGCTTTTTGAAAAATCCTTCAGAAGCTTTTTGTAAAAAGAATATTTTTCAAAAACGTAGGTCATTTGTAAAAGAATAGGATGGTTTTGAAAAACATTTTCGGATAGCCTATTTGCCAGTACGACTCGGTGTACAATGTATTCCTAGACTCAATAAAATGAAAAATTACATTGCTTAGCAGGAAGTACATTCTGAATGGCAAACGGCTTCTGTCTTGCACATTGTTGATATCCATTGTTGAGCAGTGTCCAAAATGTCGTAGGTAAACATCTGAGTTAACTTGTATTTATATCGAGACAGAGTTTGATCAATTATTAAAATCAGGTTTGACCATGACCAATGTGCCAACAATCTCCCCCATTTTGATAATTGACAAACCTTGTTGATATAACATCTAAGCTTGGAATCAATTCAAGGTAGTAATAAAAAAATTGTTCGTAACCTGTATTCACAAAAATGTTAGATCTTATTTCTCCCCCGTTGTCACTTAGCAAAATAATTGCAAAAGAGAAAGCTCCCCCGCAATCAATGCATAAGTAACAAACAGTGAAGAAACACAATAAAAATAAATAAACATGACAGACATGGTAGAAATAGTAAACATAGTAAAAAAAACAGATAGTCTATAGAACACAACACAGGCATGTATTTATCACAGGCAGTTAATAAAGAATGAAGCAACAAAAGATAGATAGTGCTACCATAAAACTGAAACAAATAAAGTGCTGAATAATAGACTAAGATGCCAAAAACTGAGGCATAATCAAAAACCATGTCCATGAATAGTCACAAATAGAAAAAGTGCTGATAATAAAAAAAGAGTGCTGATAAAATCATGGAATGTCGGAGCATTTCCAAGTAAACATAAGACAAAAGTAACAGTCTCAACAATCTAACATCTCAAAACTCATCATCATCATCATCATCAACGTCATCAGCTGTACCTCCAGCATATCCAGAAGGACAAGCTCTAGAAGTACCAGCGCCAGAAGTGCGAGGAGTGGCGCCAGCGGTACGATACCAATCATAGGTGTTTCCTGGCTGGAACAGAGGGTGGACCGTCTCGTCGTCAATGCGGTAGCCAGAAACAGAAGGGTCGCGAGGTAGAGAGCTAGCAGAATGACCCGTATGCGCAAACGTCAGATCGGCGAAGGAGTTGGCAATCGCCTGGAACCGAGTCACATCACGGAACTCGTGTTCCCTAGAGGTCTCAACATAAAAAGACTGCAGATCTGATAAGTGCTAATGTATACCCTCAAATGTCATAGGGTAAGAATGAGGAGGAACAGGTGCTGTGGGAGCTGTAGGAGTAGGTGCAGGAGGAGTAGGTACAGTAGGTAGAGGAACAGATGTAATACTGCGATGAGAGAGTTTGAGAAACTTGGGCTCGGGGTCGATAGCACAACTAGATAAATCAATATCAAATCTCTGAAAAATACGAGGAATAAGCATCGCATAATATAGGTTGCGGTCTCTCCCGCGACATCTACCCATCATCTGGATGATAGTCTTAGGGGCAGAAAAAGGAATCCCCTTAAGAATATGATAAAGAGTAGAAAGCTCAAGTGCAGTGACATCATCTTTAGAAGTGGATTTGGGAAGTAAGGTAGAATAGATGATGCGATATAATTCGTAGTTAAACAAGTTCAAGTTATTAGCTTTGAACTTTCCAGGAAGAACGCGTGCGGGCGCACAGAGTTCATTCTTGAAACTAACGAGTGTCGTGCCATCGGGGAAAAAAAATAAGTGATGTCATCGAGCGGGGCACCTTTCTTTGGGATACCAAAGATTTTTGCTAACGTTTCATCAGTGAATTCGATATCAATTCCTCCGACATGTGTCCTCGCTGTAAAAGTGTCTAACACGAAATTACAATAGAATAATCTAATGGCATTAGTGGCAATGGAGAATTGTAAGGTGACAAAATATTGTAACTCTAATGCCTCAAAGTAAGGGCGGTGATCCGGAAAGATAGTCCACTTAATCGGCGATCCGGTGCAAATAGTACGCATGATAAAATCGGCGTACCATAATAACGCTTGATCGGAAGTTTTAAAGTAAAACTCATCTGACGCACCATCGTCCGATTGGACCGGAGAAAAGAGGCAATCCGTATACGGATCTGAAGACGATGCCTCTTCACTGGCATTGGTCTTCTTCCTCTTGAAGGGATTGAACTTAGGCATTCTTTCCTAAAATTTTCTACAAACCCTAAGTATTAAAAAGTGGAGGAAAAAAGGGATTATACCTTCCAAGAATTGGATATGTCGTAGAGGATGACGTTCTCCGCACGAATCCAAAGTTTCGACGAGAAACTCCACAAGGATTGGAAGAACAATGAAGGAGAAGAAGCTAGGGTTTCGGAGGCGCACTGCTGCTGTTATGAGGATGTAGGGAAGGATGAAAAAGAAGGAAGCCTCGGGTTGGTACTGGTATATATAAATACCCAGCCGAACTCTGGCCGAATTCGGACCGAACTCGGGCCGAATTCGCCAAGGGTTGCCTGGCTATATATATATATAAAATAATTCAAATGAGGCCACATTCTTTTTTATTAATTCATTTCAAATGCTTAATTCAAAGTTTAGTAATTTTAAATCTCAAAGTAATATAATTAATATTATTTTACAAATTAATATTCTTTACTCAGCATCTGTCTCAGATTAGATGTAGGAGTACTGTCCCAGCTAACGGAGGTTCACCGGAGAACTCTTCAATACCGCTTCGCTTCGACCGTAGTCGTGGTGACAGACAGACTATTTTTGGGCTTGTCTAGAAAACAGCTTTTGAGTATCGAATAAATAATTAATAAAACAAAATTAATTAATATTATTGATATCTAAAATTTCTAATTCTCGACGTAAATAATTGAAACGATCTTTCGCTAAAGGTTTTGTGAGTATGTCAGCTAATTGATTCTGTGTGTCTATGTATACACGGTCTATATCTCCATTTTGTTGATGATCTCTAAGAAAATGATGTCGAATCTCGATATATTTAGTACGAGAATGACATACTGGATTCTTAGTCAAATTAATAGAACTAGTGTTATCACAGAAAATGGGTATATGTGAAAAATGCAATCCATAGTCTTCTAAGGTTTGTTTCATCCACAAAATTTGTGCACAACAACGTCCTACGGCGATATACTCAGCCTCGGTTGTTGATAATGCAACAGAATTTTGCTTTTTACTAAACTAAGAGACTAGAGCTTTTCTTAGGAAATGACATGTGCCACTAGTGCTTTTCTATCTACTTTGCATCCAGCAAAATCAGCATCGGAATAATCGGTTAGGTCAAACGACGTGGTTTTAGGATACCATAAGCCGACAGAAGTAGTGCCTTTAAGGTATTAGAAGATACGCTTAACTGCGTACAAATGTGATTCCTTAGGATTAGCTTGAAAACATGCACATAAGCAAACACTAAATATAATATCTGGTCGACTAGCAGTTAAATATAGTAAGCTATCGATCATACCCCGATACTTACGTATGTCGACAAATTTGCCTTGTTCATCAATGTCAAGCTTGGTTGAAGTCGCCATTGGAGTGCTAAGTGGTTTTGTTGTTTCCATGTCGAACTTCTTCAATAGATCCTTTGTGTACTTTGCTTGATTTATGAACGTCCTATTGTTGGTTTATTTGATTTGCAGTCCGAAAAAGAATTTCAGCTCTCCCATCATGCTCATCTCAAACTCATTCTGCATACACTTTGAAAATTCTTGACAAAGAGATTCATCAGTAGATCCAAAGATAATATCATCTACATAGACTTGAATCAAAAGAATATTATTATTCAAAGACTTTATAAACAAAGTAGTGTCAACCTTTCCCTTTGAAAAACTGTTATCAAGTAGAAAAGTGCTTAGACGATCGTACCAAGCACGAGGGACTTGTTTCAAACCGTATAAAGCTTTTTTCAACTTGAAAACATATTTAGGAAATTTGAAATCAGTAAAACCGGGTGGTTGAGCTACATAAACCTCTTCTCTTATAAAACTATTTAAAAATGCGCTTTTGACATCCATTTGAAATAACTTAAAATTATGAAAACATACAAATACACATAACATACGAATGGATTCTAATCTCGCAACTGGGGCATAAGTCTCATCGTAGTCGATACCTTCTTCCTGATTGCATCTTTGAGCTACAAGTCGAGCCTTATTACGAGTCACTAAACCATTCTCGTTCAATTTATTTCGGAATACCCATCGGGTGCCAATGACCGGATGATCAATAGGCTTGGGAACAAGTTCCCAAACTTGATTCCGTTCGAATTGGTTTAATTCCTCTTGCATAGCATCTAACCAAAAATTATCAGTACATGCTTCATCAATATTTTTGGGTTCAAACTGCGAGACAAAAGCAACACAAGAAGCTATATCTTTATTCGAGGAACGAGTACTTACACCCTTGGTAATCTTACCAATTACCAAGTCCTTTGGATGACTAGCCAAGAATCTCATCTCTTTTGGTGTAGTCTCAGGATTGCTAGTTCCAGCTTCTTTTCTTGGAGGTTCATCTGATGCCTGATGTGATGGTTCTGCATCATTGTGTGAAGGTTTTGCAGTAGCTGTACTTGGTGCAATTATGTCTTCATTGTCATCATCGTCTAAGTGGTTATTTAGCTCATTAAACTTGACGTTGATAGATTCTTCGATGATCATGGTTCTTTTGTTGAAGACTCTATATCCTTTGATCTTTGCTGAATAACCTAAAAATATACCTTCATCGACCTTTTTATCAAATTTACTCAAATTATCTTTGGTATTAAGAATAAAACATTTACAACCAAAGATTTTGAAATAAGAAACATTTGGTGTTCTATCAAAGCATAACTCATAGGGAGTCTTCTTCGATATAGGTCGAATTAGAACCCTATTGAGAATATAGCAAGCTGTATTTACAGCTTCAGCCTATAAATATCTAGGTAGACTAAACTGGTTTAACATAACTCTAGCCATTTCAGATAGAGTTATGTTCTTACGTTCCACAACTCCATTTTGTTGTAGAGTCCTAGGGCAAGAGAATTCATGCAGATAACCGTGTGTGTCACAAAATTGCTTGAATTCGGCATTCTCAAATTCGCCGCCATGATCACTACGAATACGAGTAATCATGAACCCTTTTTCATTTTATACTTTCTTGCAAAAGGTGACGAATTCTGATAATGCATCGTTCTTGCGTGCAAGAAAATAAACCTATGTATATCTAGAGAAGTCATCTATAATAACAAATGCATATAACTTACCACCTAGACTAGCAATTCTGCTGGGTCCAAATAAGTCCATATGCAACAATTGTAAAGGTCTAATGGTACTTACAATATTCTTGGATTTAAATGCGGATTTGGTAGCTTTGTTCTTTTCACATTCACTACATACCGTATCCTTCTTGAAAGAAATATTCGGTAAGCCGCGTACCAACTTCTTCGTAGATAATCTTAAAATTGTATCCATGTTTGTATGACCGAGTCTCATATGCCATAGTTGACTCTTAACGCTTTTGGCCATCAAACATCTACCTGTTGTGTTAGCATCTTCCAACAAATAGAATACATACATATTGTCTTCCCTAATACCTTCAAATATAGTACTGCCAGTTGAACTATCAATAATAGTACATTTATCTTTTACGAAGTTAATGCCATAACCGTGATCAGCTAAATGGCTTATGCTGAGCAGATTATGTTTTAACTCGGTAACAAGACAAACATCTTTAATCACTGGATAGGGAGCCTTACCAATGTTACCGATACCGATTATGTACCCTTTCAAATTATTACCGAAGGAGACGTATCCTTCTTCATTCCTCTTCGACAGTGTTACAAATAATGAAGCGTCACCGGTCATATGCCGTGAGCAACCGCTGTCGAGGATCCATTTGCTCCTAGCATGTAAAGGGTGTCCCACCTACAAAATAATTTGCAGATGAAACTTTCGGTACCCATTTCTTGTAGGGTCCTGACTGGTTAGTTTTCGGTATCCATGCAAAAATATTTAAATCTACTAACTTTCTGATTCTACATACAGAAGATATATGACCAATGAGGCCACAATAATAACATTTAGCATGTTGAGTGTTGAAAGTAGTGTGAGGTGCATGCTTGGTAGGTTTTGGTTTTTTGGTATAGAAGAATGCATGCCTATTAGTCTTCTTGGGCATAGTCTTGGTATGATTTGATCTGACAGTGTTGGGCGTGTTCCGATGATTCGGTAATTGACACGTGTTAGAATAGGAAGCAGCAACTTCAGGCCGTTTTCCTAAACTAATTTCCAACTTTTTGGAAGTGTCATATAATCTAGTGTAGTCAGATGTGAGTGATTCTAATCTGACCTGTGCACACTGGAGACTCTTTCTCTCCTTAGATAGGTCTTCCTTTAACTGGATAATAGTTTGTCTTTTTCTTCGGATAGCTTAACAGTCTCGTGTAACAACAATTTAATAGAAGAAAGTTCACCAGACTCATTTGAAGAGTCATTATCTCTAACCTGATCTAGTAGGTCGGTAAGTCTTTATATTTCACATTTGTACTCTTTGAGTACCCTCTTAGAGGTTTCATATTTACTACACAGTTTCCTGTAATCATCTAACAGTTCACTGAAACCCTCTCCTAGTTGTTCAAAGGTAAAATCATCATAAGGATCAAATAGAGGATTAGTGATTACCTGATCGCAAGCCATCAAGCACACATTTGCAGCATCATTTGATTGTTCATCTTCTGAGTCGCTGGCTTCACTTTCATGCCATATGCTTGTGTTGGCGTACTTTCTTGATGTCAATTTCTTCAGGTAGCCTTTGTCATATTTGTTGTTTTTCTTTGATGATGATGCTGAGGGACAATCTTTCTTCATGTGTCCTTTCTTCTTGTATCTGTAGCAAATAGGATCTTCCTCGTTGTTGTTGTTGTTGTCTTTGTTGCCCTTTGTTCTTCTGTTGAATCTCATGAACTTCTTGAACTTACTTACCAGAAGAGCTTGATCTTCAGAGTCGGAGTCGCTGTCGTCGGAATCATCTTCGATGGTTCTTCTATGTTGAGCCTTGAGAGAGATCGTCTTCTCTGACTTTTCTTTTGGTGTAGCATCTTCAAAGTCTTGAAGTTCTAACTCGTGAGTGAGTAGCTTACCCATGAGTGTTTCTAGAGACATTATTGAGAGGTCGTTCCCTTCAATGATTGCTGTAGCCTTTGGAATCCAGTTCTTTGTAAGGGCTCGTAGAAGTTTACGAATCTTCTCATGGTTACTGTAATCCTTGCTTTGTGAGGACAGAGGATTTACAATATCCAAGAATCTTGTAAACATCTGAGTGACTGATTCACTTGGCTTTATTTTGAATGCCTCATACTCCTGAGTAAGTTTGCTGATCTTTGACTCCTTGACTTGTGTTGTTCCTTCGTGGGTCGCTTCAGAAGTTTCCATACTTCGTTTGATGTTGTGCAAGTAGATACCCTGTTGAATTCAGTTCTGTCTACAGCACAAAATAAAGCGTTAATAGCACGTGCGTCAAGACTGGCCTTTTTCTTTTCTTCCTCTGTATATTTGTCATTGGGTTTTTCAGCTAAAACACCATTAACATAAATACGATGTGGCTTTTTATAGCCATCAATAACTACAGACCATAAGTCAAAATCGAGAGATTTCAGAAAGAAACTCATACGTGTTTTCCAATAAGTGTAGTTTGTGCGGTCAAACAGTGGAGGTCTGTTTGTGGCTTGGCCTTCACTTGTGAATTTCACAGTTGCCATGTGTAATGCTGTGATCTATATAAAAATTAAATATAACTGCAATTTTACCTTGCTTTACCTGTATAACCCGCTTTGATACCAATTGTAGGAATGAAATCGTAAAGCAGAATACTCTAGAGGGGGGTGAATAGAGTAGGCAGCGGAATATTGCTAATTAAAAACTTGTTAGCAGTTAGATCACGTATATAATAGTAATCATAAAAAGAAAATGACAAAAATTAAAAGTGATCAGAAGGCAAACGCAAACACCGATATTTATACTGGTTTTTCTCTTGTGAGGACTAGTCCAGTCGGAAGAACTCTAGCTTCCAGTTGAATCCACTATTGGAAAATCCTGCAAGTTTTCATACGAAGTCCTTGCAACTTCTACAGACGCGAGCTTTGATACGAAGAACTCGACCAACTTCAATTGTGAAGAGTTGTATCTTCTATCAAGCCTCTGATTACAATCGTTCTGAAACTTCTAGACCGTACCGTACTGGCAAATCGACTAGAGGATTGTAACTGGCTTAGGATGTGAAAATGAAAGCTTTTTATAACTCTTTGGAAGAATGTAAGCTCAGGAAGAGAAGAGATTAAAAGTGAATTGGTGATTTGAAATGATCGAAATACTTCTCTATTTATAGTTTTTCCAAAGACAGAACTCTGACAAAATTCGGGCAAAATTCGGACAGAACTCTTTGTAACAAATCGTAACTGAAGGATGACCAAGTTCAAAAAACCTAACGTTCACTAATGTTCCAAATGGCCGAACTCTGGCCGAACTCGGCCCGAGTTCACCTGGGGTTCTGCCAGTTCATTTTTTGGAGAAAATAAATTTTGGCTTTTTGAAAAATCCTTCAGAAGCTTTTTGTAAATAGAATGCTTTTCAAAAACGTAGGTCATTTGTAAAAGAAAAGGATGGTTTTGAAAAACATTTTCGGATAGCCTATTTGCCAGTACGACTCGGTGTACAATGTATTCCTAGACTCAATAAAATTAAAAATTACATTGCTTAGCAGGAAGTACATTCTGAATGGCAAACGACTTCTGTCTTGAACATTGTTAATATCTATTGTTGAGCAGTGTCCAACATGTCGTAGGTAAATATCTGAGTTAAACTTGTATTTATATCGAGACAGAGTTTGATCAATTATTAAAATCAGGTTTGACCATGACCAATGGGCCAACAATATATGCATAGCTTCTAGTAGTTCTAGCAGTATTTGTCGTATTGTGTTTGTGCTTAGCCTTGTGACTTGTGTTCACTTGAGCTATAGGCTTGACAACCTGTTTGTCCAGCTTAATCTCTAACTTTTTAGAGATGTCACAGGCTTCATTATACTTGGCCATGAGTGCATCTATTCTGTGAGCAGCAATGTTGTACTTCTTTTTCTCTAATTCATAGAGATCGCTAAGTTTTATATTTTCTTGATTAGCTTTCTCAAGCTTTTCAAGAGCATCATGTAGACTCAGCTTTAAAGAAGTAACCTCATCCGTGTGACTAGAAGAGTTTCTAATATCTTTTAGCATATGAGATTGCTTAGAAAACTCAGATTGTACAAATTTTAGCTCTTTCTTGGCACTTTTGTACAAATCCATCATTTCTTCTGATCTTCTAACAAAGCAGTGAAGGCATCAGACAGTTCATCAAATATAAATTCTTCATAGAGAGGGTTCGATATTACCTTAGTATCTGTGGCCATAAAACAGAGATTAGCTGCGTTGCTAGGCTTCTCTTCTTCTTCAGAGTCACTAGCTTCGCTTTTACACCAGATGCTAGTATTAGCATAGTTTCTAGTTGAAGTCCTTCTCCTGCCTGACTGATCATGCCTGCTTTATTTTCTTACAATAGAACAATCTTTCTTAATGTGACCTGTTCTCTTACTGCTATAGCAATTTGGTTCTTCGTCATCTCTGGGATCTTTCTTTTTCTTGCTTGACTTATCATACTTAAGGAATCTTCTGAAGTTCCTTGTCATGAGGGCCATCTGCTCGTTGTCTGAGTTGTTGTCTCACTTTCGTCATCGGAGGCTGTCTTGCGGTTAGCTTTGAATGCTATCACCTTCTCTTTTGGTGCTGACTCTTCAAAATTGTTAAGATCTAGCTCATGCGTCATAAGCTTTCCCATAAGGGTTTCAAGAGTCATTATTATGAGATCATTCCCTTCAATAATGGTCGTCACTTTGGGATTCCAGTTCTTGGTTAGCCCGTGAAGTACCTACCGAATCTTCTCAAGATTGCTGTATTCTTTTCCAAGGGAAGATAGAGGATTAACAATATCTAGAAACCAAGTAAATATATTTGTGATAGTCTCATTGGCTTCATTTTGAATGCCTCATACTTATGTGTTAGTCATGAGATTTTGGACTCCTTCACTTGTGAAGTGTGTCACGACCAGCACCCACTTTTCGGATGCGAATACATATGCAAGCAAGCCTACGCCGTAGTGTCGACGGTAGAATATTGTCTAGGCCATAATGCTCAAAATATAAAATGATAACTCTATTGCTCATTCACAAATTCTAAATTTAAATTACAATATTTACAAGTTTTACATTTTGAAAAAAATACAACCACTCACAAAAATAGGAAAACAACTATATAATCACTATCTATCTATCTAGTCTCTAGGATTTGGCCTTTGATACGTATTCGTAGCTCTCCCGATAACCTAAGTGCATAGTGTAGCTGCGACTATCTGAAAAATAGGATTTCCAGTGAGGAAAGGAACGAGTACAATCCATGCATGCAGTTCTAAATATATGATAATGACTATAAATCATTAATAGAAATGACACATATGATAAAGTAAGCAAGACTGTAAAATTTGACATGGAAAGTAAAAGAAGGCAGTTGACATGAATTATAAAGTAAGCATGAAAATAAGGAAACTTAGCCATCTAAGTGATTTGAAGTACTCTTTCGATATGTGATCGGTTTAGGGATAGTTACACCATAAGATCTAAGTTAATTATCAAGATCTACTGTGCAAAAAATAAAACATGATCTACGGCTGATCACACCTCTATTAGTACTTCTTCGTT
This sequence comes from Iris pallida, assembly GCA_029216955.1. Lineage (NCBI taxonomy): Eukaryota > Viridiplantae > Streptophyta > Magnoliopsida > Asparagales > Iridaceae > Iris > Iris pallida. The sequence goes on from JANAVB010034417.1 coordinate 10,830,609, forward strand.
CTGACACAACATACGAGAAAAAAGACATGACATGTAAGGAATAAGAAGTGCCTTCTTGTAACGAGCGTGTCAAGAATCAAATATGCATAACTAAATCATTTAAATATAGTAATTAATAATATTGAAAACACACAAGAACTGTAATCGCTTGGGGTCCTTAGCTGGTGAAATCGGTAATTCTATTAAGTCCCGGATAGTCCATTTGGCTAGGATTGATATGCAGTAGTTTGGATTTGGTAAGAAAATAGGAATACGATTAGTCATGATTGAGATTTGATATTCGGAGGAAATTTGTAAACATATATATAGCTATTTTTTTAGAAGACATTACAAACTATTTAGAATTATCGTAAACTTATATAAAAGTTCAAGAAATATTATTTCTCTTATTATTAATATAGGAAACATATATTTGCAATATATATATATATTTATATATATATATATATATATATATATATATATATATATATATATATATATATATATAACCTTTAAAAATATTATTCGATGAAAGCCGCAAAATAATAATAAGGTAGTTTACTAAAGTTTGTGTATAAAATCTATTGGGCTTAACCCGATAAATCAAACTCCTTTTTAGAAATATTTGTTATTTAGATATATACCAAAAATATATAAATTTTATGTCCTAAAATAATTAATAATCAAATAAAACTTTAGTGCTTAAAGCCTAGTCTAAACCTCAAAACCCAAATTAGAAATCTTATATAAAAACTCATAACTAAAATATAAAATATCCTCCAACATAAAGCCCATAACAAAAACTGTCCTACACATAATTTTTTTAGAAAAATATTTAATAAATTAATAATAATATTAATAACAAAATAATAATAACCATAATAGTAACTAATAATATTATTACTACCAATATTAATTTCTTATGCGAATATAATATATACATACTTATGATTCATTCATACATATGTATTATAATACATCCAGTCGAATAGACATAAAATATATTATTAATCTAATATTAATGTCAATATTCTAATAAAATTTATAAGTTCAATAAATGTGGATATAACCATACTTTCTCTGTACACTAAAATATCTACATTAAGGGCCTGTTTGGTTGGCAGTAACTTGGCTGCAACTGCCACTTTCCACTGCAAGTGCCGGCAGTTTCGTCGTTTGGTTTGCTCCTGCAAGTAGAGTGAAAGTGAGAAATTTCTGACATCTCCCACTTGCTGTCCCCTCCTTTTTGTCTAATATCAGTTACAGCAAAAAAGAGCCGTAGAATAGCTGCAAGTGGGGAGGGGGGGAGGAGAGAGGGTTGATTGAAAGGTTGATAATTGATCAGAGAATTTTTCTTGAAAGAAAAATTTTAAATCAAAATTTTGATTCTATAAAAACTCTGATTCATAACAAATTAAGAACTTTTCAACAGGAAAATTAAATCAAAAATATTTCTAATACTTATATTCCAAGCTGGAGACAGCGGCGGTCGGCACGGGAAAGTCGACGCCGACCGGTGCTCGACGAGCCACGCGGCCACCCGCGGCGAGCTCATCGGATCCGGACGGTGGTGGCTGTTGCTGGACCCAGATCCGAAAGAGAAGACAACATGTGAAGAAGAAGAAAAAGAACCGCATGTGAAGTTTTAAGGAGAAGAAGAACCACATGCGAAGAAGGAGATAAAGAACAACAGAAGGAGAATTTTAAAAAATTGGGTTTGTTTGGTTCACATCCGAAGTTAACAAAATTGGATTTGTTTGGAGGGTGCTATTTAAGAAAGAGAAGAAGAACCGCAAGAAGAAGACAGAAGAATCTAGAGAGAATTTTTTTTAATATTTGTTGTTAATTTAATTAATATTGTCACAGTGATAATAATATCGATAATGATAGTAATTAACAATAGTAATAATATACAATATTAATAATATTTTAGATTATAGGATTTAAATTAGAATTATTATTATTTAATTAATATTCAGTAATTTTTATTACTTTCAACATTCACTTTCAACAATTATCCAAAAAACCTAGGTTTATCACATCTCCAAAAAACTTCCACTTTTAACAATCCAAACAACCGAACTACTTCTTTTCCACTTACAACAACCATCCAAACACCAAATCAAATTTTCTTCCACTTACAACAGACAAAAAGTACTCTATCCAAACACATTTTGGAAAGTGTCACTTACTGCAAGTGTCCTGCAACTCATTATGATGTAAGTGCCACTTTCATACTTTTAAAGAGTTACATCTATCCAAACAGCCCCTAATAGTATTCTAAGAACCAGAGAGTGCATTAAAGAGAGAGCTCTTTCTCTCTCTCTCTTCAAACTCAACGAATTTCAAAAGAGAGAGAGAGTGTGAGGAATGAGTAGAGAGAGATTGTGAGAGAATGAGTGTTATTTGGGAGAGAACGAATGAGAGGAGAGCATAGAGAAAGGACTCACCGGGGAAATCACTAGCACGGGGAGTGCGGGAAAGATGAGAGCGAAGCCGTGGCGGGGCTTCGCGGCTGGAGCGCATCTCCAACGCGGGCGTGCAGACGAGGGTGGCACACGATCTGCTCCGGCTGCTATGTGAAACGGTAGGGAGGAGGCTCCCCGGGTGCGGCGACCGTCGGGGTTTCTCGAGAGCCGTCAACGACGGACCCACTGGCCGGGGATCCGACAGAAGAGACTCAGCGAAGCCATTCGCGTGTGAGTGCTGACTGGAAACGGCGCTGCCGAGGTAGTGGCGGCGCAGTCACAGGCGACGAGTTGTAGATCCGGGCGGCTTGGGTGATGGCTCAGCTAGGTTAGAGTTTACTATAATTTGTATATTTGGTGGTGTGTGTCGTGTCCTGTTGTTTGGACACATATGGGATGGTTTTGAGGGTCGAATCTGGTATATCGGACATGACATATACGAAGGGTGTATTGTTGTGGATTTGTATGGACACAAGATGGTAAAGATGGATGTGGACACGGACAACACGGGTTCAGACACGATTGACACGGTGGTTGTGCTGGACATAAACACAATTGAACACGAACATAGTGATGGTGGTGGTTGTGGTTTGGTATCGGTGGTGATATGGATGATGGTGGTGACTACTCTGTTGGTGGTGGCGATGTCTATGGTGATTTGGTGGCAATGGTGAGGAGGGAGTCGACAAAGGTGCCGGTGGTGTGTTTTGTTGTTGGTCGACGCCGTGGTGTGTTTTTGCTGTTGGTCGGCAGTGGCATCATAAAAGAGAAAGGGGGGAGGAGTGGGGGTGTAATTTATGTTGGAGAAAAGTTAGAAAAGGCTTTCCTTAAATAGGAATTACTCCAAATTAGATAAGGAGTCTAATCGATAATTTTTCCCGTAAATTAAATTAAATAGATTAAAAATAAATTCTGATCTAATAACTATCCTGTAAAGGATTATGACCGTAATTTAAATTAATATTCTATTTTATCAATAATTTTAAATTTTAATAGATAAGTCTTTAATTTAATTTAAATCAAATATAATTATTTAAAATAATTTATTTCAATCACAAGCTACTAGTATATTATTGTTAATTTAACCAATCATTTAATGTTATCCAGTAGATTATCATACGAATTCAAATCCATATCAAATAACAATCAACATAAAAATTTAAAATAATATTTAGTGCTATCAAAACTAGTTTCTGAACAACATTAAGAATACCATCAAGATAGTTTTTAATATATATAGATAAATATAAAATATATTTAAGGATGATTTGGTTAATCCTTCAAGATAACTCAAAATTTAAAACAAAATCTATGTTCCTAGTATAACCTTTTAACATACTATTTTAGCACCATAAAATAAAACAAGTCCTACCTTGCATAAACACATTTTATTAGCAAATCTTTATTTGATAGGAATTATTCACAAAATTCAAAACCATTTTCGAAATTAATATTTTGAAAGCCCAAATTACTAACCAAATATTTGTAATTCAAATAATGAATTCGAAAATAATTATTTTTGTTAAAACTGAATAGTATTTTCAAATCATAAATTTTAAACTAGTTTTGAAATAAAATATAATAGTAAAATATCATTTATATGTCTCGAAGATAATCTATTTTCAAAACATGATTAAAAGAAAATACAATAAATAAAATAAATAAAATTTTGGAAAGTCCAGAGGAGTTACAAATCTACCCACCTTAGAAATAAATTTGTCCTCGAATTTAATGGATGTCTTGGATGGCTAGGTCTGTAGGTCAGGAGAAAATATAGTAAAATAAAATTTTAATGAGAAAGATATTGAATCGGTTCGATAAAATAGATCAAGGACAGCGAAAGTTCTCTAAGAAGAAGTATTGATGAAAATAGAAAAATAAATAGATATGGCTTGATGTTAGGATTTAGGTTATATTCCTAATTCGTAAAAGTTCTGGCAGATGTTAAGAGACAAAATTTAGATAGACAGACAAATAAGACCAACGAGTATAGCCTAGAAAAGTATCCCAAAATGATCTCAATGATTTATTTCCTTAATGCCTTGTCCTATCCTCTCAGCCAATGCTTAAATCTCATAAGACTTTAACCTCAAAAATACTTAGAACCCTCAATTTCTGTCATTAACATTTCAATTATAACTCAAAACTTATCATAACCTTTAATTTCATGATTCAAATTTATCAAAATCGTACTTAACGTCCTCCCAAAATCTAGCTCATTTCTCCATTTTGGTATCCGGCCTCAAAAAGTAGTTTTTGTAAGGATTTAAAATTTTCAAGGTATTTCAAATTTAAATCCACCATCATAACCTCCAAAAATTTAAATCCTAATCAAACATATTACACTGTCTTTATTCACAAGTACTATAATGTTGGTGTTTTTGCCTTTGGACTAGAAAAGATAGTCCCACATCAGCTACACCAAATGGTGAGTATCTCAATATAATGCATTGCTTGTGTTGAGGTGTGCACATGAGGTGTAGTGGGGCACAAGTTTGTGTTATGTTGAAGTATTTTCCTAGAAGAAAAAAGGATTAAATCCAACAAGGATGCAAGTTAATTTTTGTTGTGCGGACTCGGACTCGGACACGGACTCCAGGATGTCTCGTGCATGCACGGGAGTGTTCGGGGGGTAGGCGTGGACTGGCACACTTCTATGCTGATTGTGGGATGATCTAAAATATCAAACTCTATTTTTGAGTATTGGTATTTTAGTCCCACATCGGATAGGAGAAGAGGCGAAGTCTCAACTCCACTCTATAAATAGAGCCCCTTGGCCTCCTTTGAAAGATGCACCAAGAAGAGAGTGAAGGGAGTCTGTAAAGTCTAGGAAGCTCGTTCAAGTCTCAAATATTGACTTACGAGCGTTCCAGAAGTTCTTCTTGAACTTGCTGGTTCCTGGAAGCTGTTCGTGCTCGTGTGGGGCGAATAAAGCTTTGAGCAACGGTGGTTCATTCACCCCAGCATTTCATTCTCGCCTGTCATCGCTGCTGTTGCCTTTTACAGTAACTTCTTTTTAGAAGCTCTACTGCCAATAGTTGCTTGCACAAAAGTCGCTTTAGATTTTTTGTGTATTACGTAGAATCTTTTTAGATCCTCGTAATTCAGAATCCTCCAGGATCTCTATTGCACATCTTCTTTAAGGTGTTGCATTTGAAACGTTGTCTTTACAATTGTTTCAGTTTCAGAATTTTCTATCGAAAATTGTGCCTCGGCAATAACATTCTCAAAGCTTTATTGAGAAGATGGATAACTCTCGTGCTTCGCTCATCGATACCAGTTTTAACAAGTTGGAGAAATTCGATGGCGAACACTTCCAGATATGGAAACGAAAGGTCACTTTAAATCTTCAACTCGTGAATGTTGATCACGTGCTGTCAGAAGAAGAACCGATCGTTTCAACCACTGGATCTGCTGCGGCTGTGGCCGCTGCTACAACCAAGCAAGCGAAGTGGAAGAGAGAAAACAGTATATGTAAACTACTGATACTCAATTCCATGGAAGACTCTCTGGCAGAGTCCTACTCCAAGAAGACATCTGCCAAAGAGATATGGGACTCCTTGGGAAAGCTCTATGAAGATGACGAGAACCGGTCCAAGATCTTCATGGTAGAAAAATACCATAAGTGGACCTTCGAAGACGAGAAGTCGATGCTGCCCCAAGTGAAGGAGTTTCTGAAGTTGCGTCAGAAACTAGAAGACGAGAACATGCCCCTCGTCGACAAGTTTGTCGTTGGAGGGATCGTCGCGAAACTTTCTGCAGGATGGAGCAACTTCTATGCAAGGATGCATCGAAAGAAGATGTAAATTAGCTTGAAAGATTTCTTGCAAGAGATCTATGTTGAGGACGAGATACGCTCTCAACAGAAGATGGATACTCTGTCCAAGCAACTGGCGAAGGCAAATCTGGTCCAAACCAGAGAATACCAGGGGAAGCAGGCTGCTTCTCATCGTAAAAAAAAGGACTTCACGAATCTGAAAGTGAAGGGTCCTGCTTTCAAGCAACAGAAGTCCAAGTCCCTTGTGACTTTCTTCAATTGTGGGAAGAAGGGCCGCTACAAATCCGAATGCAAGTCCTAGCCCAAAGAATAAGGTGAGCCTAGTAAGGTTTCTATGATTACTAATCTAGTTGCCATGATAGCACAGGTTGCAACTGTGGGGGCTGACTTGGACTGGTGGATAGACACTGGTGCGACCTGCTATATCTGTTCAGACAAAGACTGGTTCGTCTCTTATGAGTCAACTTCAGAGAAGGTCATAATGGCAAACCAGGCACAAGCTGAAGTACTGGGGATCGGGATGGTGGAGCTGAAACTCACATCGGGGAACACTCTGACGCTTCAAGGTGTGAAGCATGTTCCAGTAATTGCTAAGAACCTGATCTCTGGAAGTCTGCTCTGCAACGCAGGCTTGAGGATGGACATCAATGCTGGCCAGTTGGTGATGTCCAAGAAGGGTACATTCTTCGGGAAAGCTTTCCAAACTGAAGGAATATACAAGATTCAGCTTGTTGTAACCCGGCATGATAATATAAATGCAATCACTTTTTCTGATTATTCTCTTGAGTTGTGGCATAATAGGCTAGGACATGTTCATCGTAAAAGGATTAACAGAATGTCTAGTCTAGGACTTATCTCCAAGTGTGGGGGTAAGGTAGAGAAATGCGAAGTATGTGCTCAGACGAAGATCACAAGGAAACCCTTTCACAGGGTCCATTGAAGCACAGATCTTCTAGAGTTGGTTCACTCAGATATCTGTGACTTCAAACAATTCTCTACAAAGGCCGGGATGAAGTATTTCATTAATTTCATCGATGACTTCTCAAAGTATTCTTTCGTCTACTTGCTCAAGTCTAAAGATGAAGCATTCGAGAAGTTCAAGGAGTTCAGGGCCGAGGCTGAGTGGCAAACTGGACAACAACTCAAGAGGTTAAGAAGTGATCGAGGCGGGGAGTATCGGTCTCATGAATTCTTATCATTCTGCAAAGAACATGGAATCATCAATGAGACGACAGCTCCGTACTCTCCTCAATCCAACGGAGTAGCAGAAAGAAAGAACAGAACGTTGACAGAGATGATGAATTCCATGCTGTTGACTGCGGGTCTTCCAAAGTGCTACTAGGGAGAAGCTGCACTAACGGCAACGTTCATTCTGAACAGAGTGCCATATGCAACTTCCGACATAACTCCTCATGAACTCTGGTTCAAAGTCAGACCTAACTTGAATATCATTCGAGTGTGGGGGTGTCTGGCTTATGTGAAGCTCCCGGATCTGAAGATTCAGAAGCTGGGGACAAGGACTACGAAGGCGATCTTCTTGGGGTATGCCGAGAAGAGTGATGCTCGGAGATTCCTTGATATCGAGTCAAACCATATCATCGAATCTCGCGATGCTGAATACTTTGAAGACTAGTTTGCCAAACACAAGAATATTGTTTTCGCAGATCTTCCGGAGAATGATAAGGGTACAAAGCAGACAGAAGTCTTTAATGAACCAGTAGTCCTAGATAAAGCTGTCGTCAAGGAGACACCAGCTGAACCAGAACTCGCTGAGCCGTCATCTAAGCGAACGAGGAGGCCGAAAGACTTTGGAGATGACTTCGTCACCTATCATGTGGAAGCAGATCCGTTTACCTATGATGAGGCGATGAAGACCAGAGATGCTGTATTCTGGAAGGAGGCGATAGACAACGAGATTGACTCAATCACCTCCAACAACACATGGGTATTGGTTGACCTGCCAAAAGGAGCAAGATCCATCGGATGTAAATGGATCTTCAAGAAGAAGATGAAAGCAGATGGAACCATTGACAAGTTCAAGGCCAAGCTAGTGGCCAAGGGGTTTGCTCAGAAGCAGGGGATCGACTACTTTGACACTTATGCTCTAGTAGCTCGGATGACAACCATCAGATTGTTAATTGCGCTAGCAGCAATACACAAGCTGGTGATACATCAGATGGATGTGAAAACGGCATTCCTCAATGGCGAGCTGACCGAAGAGATCTACATGCAACAACCAGAAGGTTTTGTCGTCATAGGTCTGGAAGACAAAGTCTGCAAGTTGATGAAGTCTCTGTATGGTTTGAAACAAGCTCCCAAAATGTGGCATGAGAAGTTTGACAAGGTGATAAGGTCAAATGGCTACAGGGTCAGTAAAACAGATAAGTGTGTCTATACGAAGTTTGCTGACGGAAGAGGAGTAATCGTTTGTCTTTACGTGGACGACATGCTAATCCTAGGTACGGATTTAAGCTGCGTCACAGAGATAAAGAAATTCCTCTCGACCAAGTTCAATATGAAGGACTTGGGGGATGCCGACGTAATCTTGGGGCTCAAGATCATCCGGACAGGCACTGGAATAGCGCTGTCACAATCTCATTATATTGAGAAGATGCTCACTCGCTACGGGTATCAAGATCTTCCCATAATTGATACACCGTACCGGAGTGATCAGAAGCTGGAGCCTAATTCGAGGGAAAGCGTCAGGCAGTTGGAGTACGCTAGCGTCATCGGAAGCTTGATGAACGCTACTACTGCCACAAGGCCTGACATAGCTTTTGCCATGGGAATGCTGAGTCGGTTCACTAGCAATCCAGGCGTTGAGCACTGGAAAGATGTGAAGCGTGTTATGAGATATCTCAAGAAAACTCAGATATATGCACTTTTCTACAGCAGAGATCCGTCAGTAGTGGAAGACTTCAGTGATGCTAGCTGGTGTTCAGATATGGAGAGCGAGTATTCTGCAGGTGGATTCGTATTCGCCATTGGCGGAGCTGCTATATCATGGAAGTCGAAGAAGCAGACTATGTTATCTCGCTCCTCCATGGAATCTGAATTCTTTGCATTGGATGCTGCTGCAGATAAAGCAGAGCGGCTTCGGGAGCTCATGTATGACCTTCCGGTGGTTGGGGCTCAGATACCGGCAATACCGATATACTGTGACAACCAGGCGGCAGCAGTAGTGGCATCAAATGACCTCTTCAACGGAAAGCAGAGGACTGTGCGGTTGAAGCACAGGGCAGTACACGATCTTATAAAAAGAGGTATAATTGCAGTATTTGATATTCGGAGTCAGAAAAACCTGGCAGATCCGTTCACGAAAGGCCTCAAGCGCCAGTTGGTCGATGACACAGCTTGGAAAATAGGCTTGAAGGTATTCTGATAGTATGTCTTTGTAATCCTACGATAAAGTTTTATGCTATTAGTTCAAAGAGAAATCTACTAGGCATCTAACTTTTGGTTCAAAGGAGGATCACTGACTGGGAAACTATCAGGTAGCAGTAGGTACTTGTTCTCTGGAACATGGAAGGGATACGGACCCATAACCACTGTTGTCTACTATGTATTTTTTCTGCGGAAAAAAGAACTAATCCTGTGGAAGGTTGGCTTAAATGCCTTAATGAGTTCTCAGGCAGAGTGAATGCCTGGTGTGCTTTACAGGAAGCACGGTAGAACAGCACTACAAGGAGCGAAACTCCATGCTACAGTGGGGTGACTCCACCATGAGGTTCCCAGGTAGGGGTAATGCCTCGGCTTTGCAAGCCAAGTCATAGCGGCATAGCACCGCAAATAGGCAGGTAGCCTAATGCTGTATGACGTAATTAAAGAGTTGTAGACAGCACTACAAAGGGGAGGATGGCCCCATGTTACAGTGGCACGACACCACGATGAGGTACCCAGGTAGGGGTAAAGCCTCGGCATTGCAAGCCATGTCGTTGCGGCGTAACACCGCAAGGAAGCCTTAGGCTTCATGCTGGGTAGTTTGGCACTACAAAGAGGCTTGTGACCTCATGCTACAGTAGTATGACACTACGATGAGGTTCCTAGGTAGGGATAATGCCTCGGCTTCAGGCCATGTCATAGCGGCGTAGCACCGCAAGGAAGCGCAAGGCTTCATGCCATATCGCTTTAATAAAGAACTCACCTATAGTGTATGGAAAGAGATATCAGGCCGTCTCTTGAGGGTAAACTTGTAGACGCCTAAAATTATACACTGAAACCAGGCTGGCACAGGGCCTTCAATGTGCAGCCAAAAGCAAAGTTGATGTCATTATGTGAGTAGGAAGAATTGCAGTTATGGTGCAGAATTCAAGGCTTAGTCCATTCTTGTATCATGCTGTTATTTAACCTATGCGGGAAGATTCAAGTCGTAGCGACATCTCTCCTAATGCATGATGGACAGTCACTGTGGGGAACGCTCAACCCATATATTGAGATATGTGGGAGATTGTTGGTATTTTTGCCTTTGGACTAGAAAAGATAGTCCCACATCGGCTACACCAAATGGTGAGTATCTCAATATAATGCATTGCTTGTGTTGAGGTGTGCACATGAGGTATAGTGGGGCACAAGTTTGTGTCATATGGAAGTATTTTCCTAGAAAAAAAAGATTAAATCCAACAAGGATACAAGTTAATTTTTGTTGTGCGGACTCGGACTCGGACACGGACTCCAGGATGTCTCGTGCATGCACGGGAGTGTTCGGGGGGTAGACGTGGACTGGCACACTTCTATGCTGATTGTGGGATGATCTAAAATATCAAACTCTATTTTTGAGTATTGGTATTTTAGTCCCACATCGGATAGGAGAAGAGGTGAAGTCTCAACTCCACTATATAAATAGAGCTCCTTGGCCTCCTTTGAAAGATGCACCAAGAAGAGAGTGAAGGGAGTCTGTAAAGTCCATGAAGCCCGTTCAAGTCTCAAATATTGACTTACGAGCGTTCCAGAAGTTCTTCGTGAACTTGCTGGTTCCTGGAAGCTGTTCGTGCTCGTGTGGGGCGAATAAAGCTTTGAGCAACGGTGGTTCATTCACCCCAGCATTTCATTCTCGCCTGTCATCGCTGCTGTTGCCTTTTCTAGTAACTTTTTTTTAGAAGCTCTACTGCCGATAGTCGCTTGCACAAAAGTCGCTTTAGATTTTTGTGTATTACATAGAATCTTTTTAGATCCTCGTAATTCAGAATCCTCCAGGATCTCTGTTGCACATCTTCTTTAAGGTGTTGCATTTGAAACATTGTCTTTACAATTGTTTCAGTTTTAGAATTTTCCATCGAAAATTGTGCCTCGGCAATAACATATAATTCCTTGAGCTTCTACCCGCCTTTAGTCACACCTACATATCAAAATAACGAAATCAAACTAATCGAGATTATCTCATAACGCTTATACTCAAAGTAGGTCAACTTTTATCTCTTGGCCAAATTTCAAAAATCTTATTTGTTGTCATCAAAAATATTCTTTGAGTGCTTAAATTTCAATCTTATGTGCTTAAATTTCAATCTTATCGTAGATATCCACTAATCAAAATTTAAACCTCAAGGAATGCAATTTTTTCCTCCTTTCAAAATTATTCGAATTAATCTACACTTTTGAAACAATCATCATATAACGCGGGAATCTCTAATTCATATCTTTAAATCCTTAAGCCATTGGCTTAACTTTATTTTGATTTTTCTCATTAACCTCAAAATTTATAATCTCAAATTCAAATCGGCATAATCCTTAAAGCCTTAAAACATGTCTCATCTTTATTATTATCATCAATACCTATATTTATTGATATTTTGCATATTCATGACTTCATCCAACCAATTTAAATGTGGTATTCTATTATCAAAATTTCAACTCCCTCAATTCCATTATCCTTGAAATCATGTTTATTTTATTACTAATAAAATCACAAGGTCAATCGTTTCAAAATCTCCTTTTATATTATTTTAGCAACCTGTAATATCAATTACTATACCACTAGTTTTGTCTTAATTCTTTAAATAATTTTGAAATTTTATTTCTCATAAAATAATGGTAATTGATTCCTCCTTGATTCTATACATCACAAGTCTACCTTGTCACCTTCTTCGAAATTTAAGGGATGTCTAGGACCACTATGCTCGATTGGTCAAATGAAAAAGATAGAAGAATTTAGTATGAAGGAATTATCAAAAGGAATGATCAATGAGATGAAAAGGTATGAAAAAGATAATAAAATCCTTTTAATGAAATGAAAAGTTAATAATAAAAAAAATTCTTAAGATGAAAATAGGTCATCAATGGTGAAAAATATGGTAACAAATATTGGTTGGAAGGAGTAATTCCTACATGACATCTAACTAATCACCCACCAATTCTATAAGTCGGTATCCTCAAGAATATTTCAAAATTTTCAATCATAAAATTTTAAATTACTACCCCATACTTATCGTACATAAATTTGAACCTTAAGTAAATCACTCTAATTTCATTCAATGAATTTTTTTTATCTCCCATAACTCAACGTCTTCAAAATTTCAATTATTATATTTTAGCCAATAATTCAACCCTTACCATAACCTTCAAGATTGCGACCTAGCACAATGGTCAACCTTGTCATAGAATATTCCTTAAAAGTGAAACTCCATAAAATTAAATTCCTCAAAAATATTTTTGAATGTAAATCCACCTTTGCATAACTTTCACAAATTTCAAATTCCAAATTTCAAAATCCCAAAATTTAAAAATCTTCACAATTCAAAGTTTAAACTTAAATCTACTCTATCACATTCTCCTTAAAATGTTTCAAAATTCTTCCATATCAATCAAAAAATTTTAAATAACTAAATCAATTTAATATCGTACTAAATCAATTTAATATAGTGATCTAAACAATTCATCAATATCCTCTTATCAAATTCTCGACTCTTAATTGGTAATTATCTTCAAAAGCTAACTTCACAAAATTTATAAATTCTCCAAAATATAAATTTTCCAAAATTTTCCATGATTTCTAATTAAATCAAAATCATTTCTTTTGAAAATTTAAAGTTCAACCTTATCAATAAATTTATCCATCCATATAAAATTTTAAACTCCAAGACACCAAAAGTAAACATTTTCATCTTTAATAATTGATTAACATCAAAGACTCAATTGTCAATCGGGTACTCTACCCACCTTAGATTAGAGTCATTCTATCAAATTCAATACATATGGTATTTTCAAAATCAAATAGGCATCTCAAACTCAACGTATATCACTACCTTAATTATAACCTATGCAACAAACTTAACTACCCGAGTAATCAATCCGAAGTAATTCTATGGGTTGCCCACAGGGTACGATTAATAGTCCTAATCCTAGTCATTTTCCTAAAAAATTAATCGACCTATTTGTGAATGAGCAATTCTTAATTGCAGGCTCGCAGCAGTACGACTAATACGGTACTACCACGAGTTCGCACATTTTGCGAACACTGACCTGCACGGGCCACCACAAAAACTTGTCACAACTCGCAGCCTCTTTTCGGATGCGAATATGTGCGCAAGCCAGCCTACGCCGCAGTGTCGGCGGTAGAAAGCTGTCTAGGCCATAATGGTCAAAATATAAAATGATAACTATATTGCTCATTCAGAAATTCTAAATTCAAATTACAATATTTACAAGTTTTATATTTTGATAAAATACAACCTCTAACAAAAATTGGAAAACAACTATATGATCACTATTTATCTATCTATCTATCTAGTCTCTAGGATTTGGCCTTTGATACGTATTCCTAGCTCTCCCGAGAACCCAAGTGCATAGTGTAGCTGTGACTATCTGAAAAATAGTATTTTCAATTAGGAAAGGAACGAGTACAATCCATGCATGCAATTCCAAATATATGATAACGACTATAAATTATGAATAGAAATGACATATATGATGAAGTAAGCAAGACTGTAAAATATGACATGGAAAGTAAAAGAAGGCAGTTGACATGAATTATAAAGTGAGCATGAAAACAAGAAAACTTAGCCATCTAAGTGATTTGAAGTACTCTTTCGATATATGATCGGTCTAGGGACAGTTACACCACAAGATCTAAGTTAATTGTCACGATCTACTGTGCAAAAAATAAAACATGATCTACGGTCTGATCACACATCTATTAGTACATTCCCATCCCGACACAACATACGAGAAAAAAAGACATGACATGTAAGTAATAAGAAGTGCCTTTGTGTAACGAGCGTGTCAAGAATCAAATATGCATAACCAAATCATGTAAATATATTAATTAACAATATTGAAAACACACAAGAACTGTACTCGCCTGGGGTCCTTAGCTAGTAAAATCGGTAATTCTATTGAGTCCCGGATAGTCCATTTGGCTAGGATTGAAATGCAGTAGTTCGGATTTGGCAAGGAAATAAGAATACGATTAGTCATGATTGAGATTTGATATTCGAAGGAAATTTGTAAACATATATATATATATATATATATATATATATATATATATATATATATATATATATATATATATATATATATAGCTATTTTTTAGAAGACATTTATAAACTATTTAGAATTATCGTAAACTTATATATAAAAGTTCATGAAATATTATTTCTCTTATTATTAATAATATAGGAAACATATATTTGCAATCATTAATATATATATATATATATATATATATATATATATATAACCTTTAGAAATATTATTCGTGAAAGCCGTAAAATAATAATAAGGTAGTTTACTAAAGTTTGTGTATAAAATCTATTGGGCTTAACCCGATAAATCAAACTCTTTCTTAGAAATATTTGTTGGCCCAATGATTACATCGTGTTTTTGAATATCGCTAATCAACTAAGTTTAACATAATGATGTCACTAATATTTATATACTCACTATCATGTTGCTACTTAAACTTAGCATTGTCCTAATTGTCCAATATTATATTGATATGCTTGTATCGTACTGTAACATATTTTGCTCGCCTAACATGTATTTGTAGACACGTAGTAAGCATGATCAAACTAGGACATAGGCAATAAAGAATTAATGATGGACCAAAGACGATGTCATACAAAAAGATTTTTCTGAACCGCCTAGCGACCTATCCGGGGCCTCGCATCGGGGGTTCCGCTCCAGATCTGTTTATCTTTGGACGACTGCTATCAAGAAAAAAAAGGACGTCTTCAGGTATGCTAACATATCAGAAGAAATGCTCATCAAAGGGCTCTTGGTTTTCCTATTTGTTCTAAGTCTGTAATCTGTAATTTATTGAGTTTAGGAGAATGTGTACGTTGAGTCGCACTGTGTCATCTCAACCCCTAGACATATCTCTCCAAGCTCTACCATACAAATAGACCAATTCCTGAACCAAGTCCAAGCTCCACCAAGCCAAACAAAGCCGAAAAGGCCCAAAGGCCATTCTGCCACCTAGGAGGCAGAGTTCGGGCCGAACTCTGCCCCCACACAGAGTTCGGGCCGAACTCTGTCTCCTAATTTTCAGCACCCTGATTTTTAGGGCCTGCTTGGTACAAGCTGTCCACCGTTCAAAATTTAAATTTTTGGGGCAGAATTTTGGCCGAACTCTGCCTCCTTAGAGTAGTATAAATAAGGCTTGATTTCTCTCATTTCAAATCATCTTTCTATCTCTCACTCTCAATCATCTAAGCCTTATACTACCTAAGCCTTACTCTTCCAATCTAATAGCCACAAACTTTCTAAGTCCCAAGTTGCTCAAGTACGATTCAGCTAGAAGTTTTTGTACAAGAGTTGAAAAAAAAAGTCACTTGGACAAATCCAAGTTTCGCCACCTGCGAATCTGTAAGAAGTTGGCGTGCTCTTCTGAGTAAAGGCACGTGGTTGTACACTATTTCATAAATAGTGGATTTCAATCCTGAGCTAGAGTTCTCAGGCCTGGACTAGTCCTCCACGAGGGAAACTAGGTTAAAACTGCTGTGTTTGCGAATGCTCTTCTAATTTTTATTTACTTCCGCATTTCTCTCTGATTTATTTACTATCTTGATAGTTGTTTTGTGGAAGTGATATAGAGTAAATTTTTATTTGGTGATTATCGACACAAACTCTATTCACCCCCCTCTAGAGTTGCCTACATGTTATTTCAATATTTGTTATTTAGATATATACCAAAAATATATAAATTTTATGTCCTAAAATAATTAATAATCAAATAAAACTTTAGGGCTTAAAGCCAGTCTAAACCTCAAAACCCAAATTAGAAATCTTATATAAAAACTCATAACTAAAATATAAAATATTCTCCAACATAAAGCCCATAGCAAAAACTGTCCAACACATAATTTTTTTCAGGAAAATAATTAATAAATTAGCTAATAATATTAACATAAAATAATAATAATCATAATAGTAACTAATAATATTACTGCTACCAATATTAATTTCTTATGCTAATATAATATATACATACTAATGATACATTCATATAACATGCGTATTATAATACATTCAGTTGAATAAACATAAAATATAATAGTAATCTAATACTAATGTCAACATTCTAATAAAATTTATAAGTTAAATAAATGAGGATATAACAATACTTTCTCTGTACACTAAAATATCTACATTAACACTATGTTTTGGAAGGAAGGAAAATAGAGGGAGGGGAAAATTTAAGGGGAAAGTGGAGGAAAAATTAGAAACTAAGTTGTTTGGAAAGGGGGGAAAGAAGTAGGAGGAAGGGAATCTGGAGGAAAATTTTTGGTAGGCCCCACCAAAAAAAAATTTCTTCCCAAACCGGGAGGAAAAAATACGTACTTGAGGGAATTGGGTAAAATTTATCCAATTACCCCTCAATCAATTCTCTTTCTTTTTTCTAGGTTGTCCATTCATATTTTTTTTTCTTCTTCGGGTAGTCTATATATTTCTCTCCTACCAACTTACATATCACAAAAAAATTATCAGTTGGGGTTGCTACATATCAGGTAAATCAAACTATTATATCTTTTTTATTTTGTTCTATTTTGAATTTTGTTGATTTTAGATTTTGTACTATCAAGATTAAAAAAATAAGTCTATATAAAACGAACGAGTTTTGGTGTAGTTTGTTAAATTTTCTTCCGGTAGTTTGTTATAGATATACATGTAGGTTAAATTTACATATGTTAAATTTGTGTGTAGTTTGTTATATTTTCTTCCGGTAGTTTGTTATAGATATACATGTCAGTTAAATTTACATATGTTAAATTTATGTGTAGTTTATTAAATTTTCTTCCGGTAGTTTGTTATAGATATACATATAGGTTAAATATTACTTGCAATATTTGTTAAATTTTGTTCTATCAAGATAAAGGAAATAGATTTTTTTTCCTTTATCTTTTCTAGGAAGTAATAGATTTTACCTTCAGCAAGATAAGCCAAATGACTTTGCGTATGAGTTTAACTGCTATTAATTTGATTATTTTAAAGATACTATTTCATCATTTAAATCTTAATAAATATATAAGACTTTGTATTTTGATTTATTTACTATTTAAATTCATATAAATTATTGTATTATCTCTAACAATAAAACATAATAAAAACCAAAAAAGTTAATTTTTAAATCCTAAGCAAATATTGATTTAATCTACAACTCACGTATAAGACATCTCAAAAATAAATTAAAAAACTCATCGTATAAGTTTAATTGCTATAAAGTTTATTATTTTAAAGGTAAGATTTTATTATTTAAATCTTAATTCAAATATAAGATTTTGTATTTTGATTTATTTATTAGTTAAATTTCTTACGTTACTATATTATCTCTAACAATAAAAATACAAATATAAACAAAAAGTTAATTTTTAAATCATAAGCAAAAATTGATATAATCTACAACTCACGTATAAGACATCACAAAAATAAAATAAAAACTTATGGTGTGAGTTTAACTGTTATTAATTTAATTATTTTAAACATAATATTTTATTATTTAAATCTTAATTCTAATATAAGATTTGTATTTTGATTTATTTATTAGTTAACTTCATATATATTAATGGATTATATCAAGCAAAAAAAATCATAAATATAGACAAAAGTTAAAACCTAAGTGAAGATTACTTTAATCTACAACTCACGTATGAGACACCTCATAAACAGAATTTACGGATGAGTTTAACTCCTATCAATTAATAATTTTAAAAATCATGAGAAAGTTAAGGATAAATTAGTAATTTATCTATGTCCCACAAACAAACAAAAAGTTAACTTTTCACTTTTCCTCACCCAATTTTTTGGTCAACCAAACAAGGAGAGGTAAAGTTAACTTTCCTCTTCCTCTATTTTCTTTCCTCTCAAATTTTTCTCTTCCTCCCCTCCTATGTTCCTAAACATAGTATAGTAGTCTTCTAAGAACCAGAGAGTGCATTAAAGAGAAAGCTCTTTCCCTCTTTCTCTCTTTGAACTCAGAGGATTTCAAAAAAAAGAATGAGTAGAGAGAGATTGAGAGAGAATGAGTGTTATTTGGGAGAGGACGAAGGAGAGGCAAGCATAGAGAAAGGACTCACCGGGGTAATCGTCAGCACGGGGAGTACGGGAGAGAGGATAGCGAGGCCGCGGCGGGGCTTCGCAGCTGGAGCGCATCTCTGGTGCAGGCGTGCAGACGAGGGTGGCACCCGGTCTGCTCCGGCTGCTCTGGAAAATGGTAGAGAGGAGGCTCCCCGGGTGTGACGACCGCCGAGGTTTTTCAAGAGCCGTCAACGGCGGAGCCACTGGCCGAGGATCCGGTAGAAGAAACTCAGCGGAGCCATTAGCACGTGAGCACTGACTGGACGAGGCACACGCCACTGTCGAGGTGGTGGCAGCGCTGTCACAGGCGACGAGTTACAGATCCGGGTGGCTCGGGTGACGGCTCGACTAGGTTAGAGTTTACTATAATTTGTATATTTGGTGGTGTGTGTCGTGTCCTATTGTTTGGAAACATGGGGGATGGTTTTGAGGGTCGAATTCAATTTGTCGGACATGACAGACATGAAAGGTGCATTGCTGTGGATTTGTCTAGACACAAGATGGTAAAGATGGATGTGGACACGGACAATACGGGTCCGAACACGATTGACACGGTGGTTGTGTTGGACACAGACACAATTGAACACGAACATAGTGATGGTCGTGGTTGTGGTTTGGTATCGGTGGTGATTTGGATGATTGTGGTGACTACTCTTTTGGTGGTGGCGATGTCTATGGCAATTTGGTGATGATGATGAGGAGGGATACGGCGAAGGTACCGGTGGTGTGTTTTGCTGTTGGTCGACGCCGTGGTGTGTTTTTGCTGTTGGTCGACGGTGGCATCAAGGAAGAGAGGGGGATCGGAGAAGGAGCGGGGGTATGATTTATGTTGGAGAAAATTTAGAAAAGGCTTTCCTTAAATAGGAATTGAACTCCTAATTAGATAAGGAGTCTAATAGATAATTTCTCCCGTAAATTAAATTAAATAGATTAAAAATAAATTCCAATCTAATCACTATCCTATAAAAGGATTATGACCATAATTTCAAGTAATATTTTATTTTATCAATAATTTTAAATTTTAATAGATAAGTCTTTAATTTAAATTAAATATAATTGTTTAAAATAATTTATTTCAATCAAAAGCTAGTAGTATATAATAGTTAATTTAACCAATCATTTATTATTATCTAGTAGCTTATCATACGAATTCAAATCTATATCAAATAACGATCAACATAAAAATTTAAAATAATATTTAGTGCTATCAAAACTATTTTTTGAATAACATTAAGAATACCATCAAGATAGTTCTTAATATATATATTGTAACACCCAGTTTTCTAAAATGAGGGTAATTTTGAAATTTTTTGTTTTTTATTATTTAATTATGGCATTTAAATAATAATATGATTTTTGGTAATTTTTAATCTTTTTAAAACTATTTAAATCAAGACTGGTGATTTGGGTGTCTTGCTAGTGTAACCCTAGAGACATCTTGACCTAGAGCCTAGCCATGTGATTAGGATGTTTAATTAGTACATTTTAGCCTAGAGGATATTTTGGTCATTTTAGGATCTATTTGAATTTATTATAATTTATGGGAATTTGTGTGAATTTAATATTAATTAAATATTGCTATGCGTTATGTTAGTCTTGACTAGTTGAGACTTTGTAGACTAACCTAGATGTGACCCTAGTTAAGGCGACTTGATTAGCATGGTGAGACCCTAATCTAACTTAAGTTGACTTGGTTTTGACTTGAGTGATTTAGCTCTTGAGAAATTAGGAAGGATTTTAAGGTTGGACTTAAGGCTAAGGTAGAGAGCCCATTGCTCATGTGACTTGGCCCATAGGCCCATTTCATGAAACCCTAACCCTAGAATCCTTTTATAGCTGGCCACATAAATCCTAAGAGCCCCCCTATAAAGTCTCTCATTGATTGTTCTTGCCTCTTTCATTAAGTTTCCAAGTTTTTGAAGAAAGCGGTAAGAGCCATCTTCCCCAATCCATAACTTTTCCATTTTAGGTCCTTTTTAGCTCAAATATTTTGCACTAGGTTCTAATCCATCCCTTCTTGCTGCTCATAGAGAGTATTCTCAGTTTGGTGCAATTTGGAGAGATTAGCTAGCAAGGAGAAACCCCCATTTTGGAGCTTTTCATTAGAATTTCAACTTATAGGTAAACCTTCATAAACATCACCAAATTTTGTTTTCTTTGCATGGATAGGAAGCCCTAGGTGTCCCCTAGCCGTAGGTATTGGATTTGTGTCGATTTGTGTCCGTTTGGTGTCCATATCGGACACGTATCAATGTATATATGTAGGTGTTTGATGAAATGTTCGAATGGATTAAACCTTTGTATTTTCAAAAACAAATTACATATTTGGGAAGCCCTTGATGTGTGTTTTCGAACTCCTACTTACTGAAAATGAATTTGTGTCGTTTCTGTGTCGGAAATGGCCGTGGACACGCTGTACGACACAGCGCACGGGTGCCCTGCTACCCGTGTCCTGTTTCTCTTTGGACACGCCACGTAGACACCTCATTTTTGACACAGAGGTGGGGGCCATCACTGACAGACCCCCCCTCGAGTCTCATGGACTCTCGTGTCGTATCGGACTATGTAATCCATCACACACCAGTTTTACACTGTTGCACCCGTACGGATTTCAGCTCTCTAACACGCATCGTTTGACACGTGCAGACGCGACTTGGACACGGATCAGGGCGTCGACCATCTAGCCCTACATACCCCTAACCCTAGAAATGAGCACATGGCCACTCGATCTCTGTGTCGAGCCCAAATCGATTCGTCATGGCTGCACGAGATAGTCTTAATTGGACTAGTTCACTGAGTTTCACATTCACTGATTGGACACTTCGTGTCCAGTTTCCTGGACACGAGTATGACCCCCTGACACATGTACATGTGTGGGACACTGTGTACAAGATTGTTTTGGTTTGGATGTGGTGTTGGGTTTCGAAATCAGAGAGTTTCCATATTGTTGATACATGAACTTTGACAGTAGATTTCCTGAGAATTTGAATAACTTGTGAACTATTCATTGATTAAATTGTGATGTGTATTACACCTACATCTATCTGAGACATTAACCTACTTGTTAGAGTTCATGATGGCATAAGAAATTATTTTTTGAATTTTATTGAGCTTTTAAAATTGCAATTAAAATTGTCAATTTCCCAATGTAGGCTAATAACCCGACTGATACTTCACTAGTTCAGTTTCTTAGGTTTTAAATTATTATTTGACTATTTAAATGATGTTTATTTGTCCTATTGACTCATGTACAAGTGTACTAATTACTGTTAGGTTGATCCTACATATTAGATTAGGTTTTATGATTCATGAATGGTATTTGGACTTTGAGTTGAAATATGATTGATACTCACATTTTAATTTTTATTTGATTTTGTTTCCTGTTTTAATCTATCAATCGATTTCCAGTTTTCAAACTAAATTCTGAATATTTTGCCATGTTCAGTCAATCACATGATGCTAGTTCAAGTTGTGTATTAGTTTTGATTTTTGCACTTGATAATTGGATTTTGGGATGAATGGTTCTCGAATGGATTGAACTGTCATGTGGAGTTTGTAACATGCCATTCACCCTATATTCAGTCACATGAGTACCAAGACTGAGAATAGGTTCAATGGACTGTTAACTGTCATATGATTTTACTTATTGAACTGTGATTATTTCCAATTTCAGAACTAGGAATATGTTCAATGATTCATGAACTGTCATAGGGTTCTAACTTTCATTCCTTCTTGAAACTGAGTTGATTCCTTCTTAAAACAACTTCGAATGTAGTTGGCAAATGGTTTTCGAATGGGATGCATGTTTTCAAATTTGACATCAATAAATAGGTAGAACTGTTTATAGCTGTCCTCGATTTTTTTTCCCTATTATTGAGAGCTGATTCTCATGCTTGTGTTGGATTCAATTTCACTCACTGCTATGCAATATCATGCCCACATGTACACACCACCCCAAACACACACAGGAACACACAAGTTCCTGTCACCCAAGTCTTCAACTAAAAAGTTGAATCCTGTACACACACATGCACTAATGGTACACCTGAACACTCACTCTTACTGCTAGTACACACACACCCATTCCCTGTTAAAATCTAAGAATTCTTACTGTCTTTGTTTCCTATTCCTGTCACACCTTGATTCACTCACTCACTCACTAATTCTAACTGTCACACACTCTACACACATCCTCACATGATACACACCCTCACCTATCACCCTCATATGGCACTCTCTACACACACACACCCTCACTTGAACACACACATGCTATTCCCTACCACCCTATGCATATATTTTTATATATATATATATGTGTATATACATATATATCTATATATGTCATACATTATCATGAAGCCTATATATGTATATGTGATTATCTATACTAAATTAGATATATATATATATATATATGTATATGTGTGAAATGTGTGTGAACTATACTAATTAGATTAATATTATAATGTGTGAATATGTATTCTAGCCAATGGCCTATAGCCTATGGCTCATTGCCTATGTATATGGCATGAATGCCAGTGAACATGTGTGGTTGGCTTGTATAGCCTAGATGTAATGTGTGCTTGCTAGAATAGGTTGGTTAGGCTTATTGAGACTTGTTGGTTTAGGCTTGACCTAGTTTGACTAGTCTAGTTGACTAGAGTTGACCGAGAGTTGTCTTTGGTCTAGTTTGACCTAGACAGTATGCAGATGCATAGTAGATTACATTTATCGTTCCCTATATACATCTTGACTTGTGTTGCTCTAAATAGGAGTCAGATACCTCATCTCGGACAGTACATTTACTTCAGACATTCCGATACCAGGCGAGTACATTCTCTGATCATTTCATAACTTGCTTAGAATTATATTCCTGCTCTAGTTTACCTTATTTGATGCTGTCACGATATTATCATGGATTGGTACTATACGGATCCCTACATTGAGATGTTATCCCCCTTGGGAGCATCGGATACATCATGTCGTGTGTTTCATGTACATTGTGCATTCCTCGCTCTCATCTTATTCATGTTTTATCATGTGCTTCATGCTCGTTCATGCATGCTCGTGTACTCTCATGTGCTCTCATGTTCGGTCATGTTTTCTATGTATCTCATGTATAATCTATACTTCATGTGCACTCATTTATGAGCCTTCATGTGAATTTCAAGTGCACCCATTTATGGGCCCCCTATATGAACTTCATGTGCACTCATGTATGAGCTCTCATGTATACTTTATGTACACCCATTTATGGGCTTCATGTGAAAATCATGTACGTAACATAACTTGTCTGGATGCTTGTGTATTTATTGGGGTATGGAGGAGTATAAATAGTCACGTGAACAATTCCAAAGTAGTATAGCCATGTACGCCTCTTTAGTATAGCCATGTGCAAATCAAGCCGTTCATATGTCGACTTTGTACTCTAAATCACTAGTCACTGGTAGCTCTCTACTTATAGTAGATATTTCTATTACAGTTCTCTTCCTGTTTACATCATGTACTTTCTTTCAGTTTCATGTATCGTACTCTCTTGCATGTTTATATTCTCTAACCTGTTATGATCTGCGTGAGATATATTGTACTCGCTCCCGTCCTGACTAGACCTGTTAAAATTTTTACAGAGGATAATGAGGAACCCTGTACCCCTCACCTTGGAGCTTGCCTACATGACACTCGCGACCTGGACCCCTGGGGTGGTTCAGGCAGCTGCTGAGGATGATACCCCTTACATAGTATTGATAGCTTAGACTATTTCTTTTCATGTTTAGCTGTTGTCCTTATTTTCAGAGTTATATATTTTAGAGATGTTGAGACTTATGTTATTTCATTCTTTTGTACCTCAGTTGAGGATTTTCTTATCTATTTTATCGTGCCATATTCTATCTCTAGTTGTGATTGAGTTGTACCTTCTGTGATTAGCCTCCAGTTAGAGATTATTCTATATTGTGTTAGTATAGTTCATAACCTAGAACAGCGTTCTACCGTCGACACTGCGGCGTAGGCTGGGCGTTGTTACGTACTCGTACCCTCACGGTGGGTGCGGGTCATGACACATTTTTAGTGGTGGCCCATGCAGGTCGAGTTTATGTAGTGGTATTCGAATTAGAGTATCACTACAGCCTGCAGTAGGATTAGGATTATTTTGAGGTACTCAATCACATTAGAAAAAACTCTTAACTGGAATTCTGCCATCCAAATTCCTGATACTTCCTTGAATAACTGTCCTCCCTTGAATTATCGTTTCTATCTCAGTATTGATTCCTTGTTTGATCTGTCTCCAGGATGGTGATCGAGACACAATCGCATCGCTCTGGCCCAGCAGATACTGGTGAGAGGCCTACCACCCCTCGCCCGATTGTGGACGCTGGGACTACAGTACCCCCTATTTCTGCTCATATAGGAGCATCTGCAGCTTTTGGGAGTGCACCTCCACCTGTCGGGAGGTCTTCCCCGGTTATTCCAGATATGTATCAGCAGTAGTTACCTTCAGGGACAGTAGATGCGGCCCAGATGTTTACCCTTTTCCAGCAATTCTTGGAGTCTCAGCCGCAGATGCAGCATAGCCAGTTTGCTGATATCCGATAGAGCATACAAGATACTCACTAGTTAGTCATGACGACAGTAGATCTGGTGGCTGCTCAGCCACAGGGAGGTCAGATGCACCCGTATCAGCCGAAAACTCCAGACATCCAATCCTTTAAGAAGATGGGACCCCGAGACTTCAAGGGTACAGAGGGCATCATATACGCTGACGATTGGATAGAGCACATTGAGGAGATATTCTGATTGGCATACATACCAGCAGGATTACAGATCGAGGCAGCCGCCAGTCAGATGCAGGACTTGGCCCGTACCTGGTACCAGACGGACTCGAGGGTTGGTACAGCCGGTTAGCCTTGGGCAGCATTCAAGAAACTATTCAAGGAGAAATTCTTTCCCGATACAGCACTCCGTGCTTTGGAGGCGCAGTTCGAGAGTTTGGTTCAGGGGAACCAGACCGTTGAGGAGTACACAGGAGAGTTCTGCCGTTTGAGCAGATTCATCGAGGATCTTACCGAGGCCGGGAAGGCGAGGAGGTTCCGTAGGGGTTTGAACAGGGAGATTAGGTCATATACCAAGAGCGACCGCGATGCCACTTTAGAGCAGATTCTGGTAGGAGCCATGACAGCGGAGGACAATCTTGGACTGAAGGAGAAGAGGATTCGAGATACTCAGGAAGCTAGTGGCAGTGCGGGCCCGACGAAGAGGTCCCACCTACAGATTCAACAGCAGTATCCGCAGCAGGTGCTACCTCTACAGTTTCAGCAGCCAAGGGTCTACTTTCAGCAGCGGCAGTTTCAGGACCGTGTACCCTTCCAGCAGGCACAGCAGCCACAGAGGCAGCAGCAGGCCCCGATACAGCTGTTTGTCATTATTTTCCCCTTTTTTAAGAGACCAGGACATGATTGGGGTGAATGTCGAAAGAGGCTGGGTAGATGTTGCGGAGGATCTGATCATCGGTTGAAAGAGTGTCCTGAGTCATCGGAACAGACAGTACAGGGAGCAGGAGCTAGGGCTCCGGTAGGCCAGCATAAGGGATTACCCTTACCGACTCAGCAGCAGAGGTATATGTAGCATCAGCAGCAGGCCAGGGAAGGCCAGCAGGGACGAGCTTACGCCATGACGGTCGAAGATGCTCAGGCCGTTGGAGATCTAGTTGCAGGTTCCGTTCCCTTAATTCAAATTCTGCAGTTGCCTCTTATAACTGCCTTGAAAATTCGATTCCTTCTGTTCCTTGTTGATTTATTAATTCTGTCATGTTGTTTTTGTGTTATGTTTGATTTTCTTCTGAGATGAATCATATGGGCTAGGTCACCTCGGTTATGGGATCTAGAATCTTCGACAGTCGTGTTTAACTGGCATAGTGAGGACATATAGTCAGATTTAGGACATATTTTTCGGGTGTGGGAATTCAAGGTTTTTGCTGTCATGCATGCGGCAACGCAAAAATTTTAAATACCATAATTCTAGAGGTATGTACCTTAGTCGAGGACTCGGTGATTATCGTAGCCTTGCTTATTAGCATGACGAAGATTTTGAGTATCATGATTTTGGACAGACGCATATGATTATCTGACGGTACGTTTGAGACTTTGATTGTGGGGTGTTTGACCTAGAAGGACTACTACCATTTCAATTTCGAGGACAAAATTTTTCTAAGGTGGGTAGACTTGTAACACCCAGTTTTCTAAAATGAGGGTAATTTTGAAATTTTGTATTTTTGATTATTTAATTATGGAATTTAAATAATAATATAATTTTTGGTAATTTTTAATCTTTTTAAAACTATTTAAATCATGACTGGTGATTTGGGTGTCTTGCCAGGTGTAACCCTAGAGACAGCTTGACCTAGAGCCTAGCCATGTGATTAAGATATTTAATTAGTACATTTTAGCTTAGAGGGTATTTTGGTCATTTTAGGATTTATTTGAATTTATTATGATTTATGGGAATTTGTGTGAATTTAATATTAATTAAATATTGCTATGTGTTATGTTAGTCTTGACTAGTTGAGACTTTGTAGACTAACCTAGATGTGACCCTAGTTAAGGCGACTTGATTAGCATGGTGAGACCCTAATCTAACTTAACTTGGTTTTGACTTGAGTGATTTAGCTCTTGAGAAATTAGAAAGGATTTTAAGGTTGGACTTAAGGCTAAAGTAGAGAGCCCATTGCTCATGTGACTTGGCCCATAGGCCCATGCCATGAAACCCTAACCCTAGAATCCCTTTATGGCTGGCCACATAAACCCTAAGAGCCCCCTATAAAGTCTCTCATTGATTGTTCTTGCCTCTTTCATTAAGTTTCCAAGTTTTTGAAGAAAGAGGTAAGAGCCATTTTCCCCAATCCATAACTTTTCCATTTTAGGTCCTTTTTAGCTCAAATCTTTTGCACTAGGTTCTAATCCATCCCTTCTTGCTGCTCATAGAGAGTATTCTCAGGTTTGGTGCAATTTGGAGAGATTAGCTAGCAAGAAGAAACCCCCCTTTTGGAGCTTTTCATTGGAATTTCAACCTATAGGTAAACCTTCATAAACACCACCAAATTTCGTTTTCTTTGTATGGATAGGAAGCCCTAGGTGTCCCCTAGCCGTAGGTATTGGATTTGTGTCGATTCGTGTCCGTTTGGTGTCCGTATCAGACACGTATCAATGCATATATGTAGGTGTTTGATGAAATGCTCGAATGGATTAAACCTTTGTATTTTCTAAAACAAATTACATATTTGGGAAGCCCTTGATGTGTGTTTTCGAATCCCCACTTACTGAACACGAATTCGTGTCATTTCTGTGTCAAAAATGGCCTTCGACACGCTGCACGACACAGCGCACGGGTGCCCTGCTATCCGTGTCCTGTTTCTCGTTGGACACGCCATGTAGACACCTCATTTTTGACACAGAGGTGGGGGCCATCACTGACAGATCCCCCCTCGAGTCTCATGGACTCTCGTATCGTATCGGACACGCAATCCATCACACACCGATTTTATACTGTTGCACCCGTACGAATTTCAGCTCTCTGACACGCATCGTTTGACACGTGCAGACGCGACTTAGACACGGATCAGGGCATCGACCCTCTAGCCCTACATACCCCCTAACCCTAGACACGAGCACATGGCCCCTCGATCTCGGTGTCGAGCCCAAATCGATTCGTCATGGCTGCACGAGACAGTCTTAATTGACTTGTTCACTGAGTTTCACATTCACTAATTGGACACTTCATGTCCAGTTTCCTGGACACGAGTATGACCCCCTGACACATGTACACGTGTGGGACACAGTGTACAAGATTATTTGGGTTTGGATGTGGTGTTGGGTTTCGAAATCAGAGAGTTTCCATATTGCTGATACATGAACTTTGACAGTAGATTTCCTGAGAATTTGAATAACTTGTGAACTGTTCATTGATTAAATTGTGATGTATATTACACCTACATCTATCTGAGACATTAACCTACTTGTTAGAGTTCATGATGGCATAAGAAATTAGTTTTCGAATTTCATTGAGCTTTTAAAATTGCAATTGAAATTGTCAGTTTCCCAATGTAGGCTAATAACCCGACTGATACTTCACTAGTTCAGTTTCTTGGGTTTTAAATTGTTATTTGACTGTTTAAATGATGTTTATTTGTCCTATTGACTCATGTACAAGTGTACTAATTACTGTTAGGTTGATCCTACATATTAGATTAGTTTTTATGATTCTTGAATGGTATTTGGACTTTGAGTTGAAATGTGACTGATACTCACATTTCAATTTTTATTTGATTTCATTTCCTATTTTAAACTATCAATCAATTTCCAGTTTTCAAACTAAATTCTGAATATTTTGCCATGTTCAGTCAATCACATGATGCTAGTTCAAGTTGTGTATTAGTTTTGATTTTTGCACTTGATAATTGGATTTTGGGATGAATGGTTCTAGAATGGATTGAACTGTCATGTGGAGTTTGTAACATGCCATTCACCCTATATTCAGTCACATGAGTACCAAGACTGAGAATAGGTTCAATGGACTGTTAACTGTCATGTGATTTCACTTATTGAACTGTGATTATTTCCAGTTTCAGAACTGGAAATAGGTTCAATGATTCATGAACTGTCATAGGGTTCTAACTTTCATTCCTTCTGGAAACTGAGTTGATTCCTTCTTAAAACAACTTCGAATGTAGTTGACAAATGGTTTTCAAATGGGATGCATGTTTTCAAATTTGACATTAATAAATAGGTAGGACTGTTTATAGTTGTCCTTGATTTCTTTTCCCTATTATTGAGAGCTGATTCTCATGCTTGTGTTGGATTCAATTTCACTCACTGCTATGCAATGTCATGCCCACATGTACACACCACCCCCTTTAAATACTGTCACATGTGTCCTATCTAACACACAGGAACACACAAGTTCCTATCACACAAGTCTTCAACTGAGAAGCTGAATCCTGAACACACACAGGCACTAATGGTACACCTGAACACTCACTCTTACTGCTAGTACACACACACCCCTTCCCTGTTAAAATCTGAGAATCCTCACTGTCTTTGTTTCCTGTTCCTGTCACACCTTGATTCACTCACTCACTCACTAATTCTAACTGTCACACACATCCTCACATGATACACACCCTCACCTATCACCCTCATATGACACTCTCTACACACACACCCTCACTTGTGCACACACACATGATATTCCCTACCACCCTATGCATATATTTACATATATATATATGTGTATATACATATATATCTATATATGTGATATATTGTCATGAAGCCTATATATGTATATGTGATTATCTATACTAAATTTTATATATATATATATATATATATATATATATATATATATATATATATATATATATGTATATATATATGTATATGTGTGAAATGTGTGTGAACTATACTAATTATATTAATATTGTAATGTGTGAATTTGTATTCTAGCCTATGGCCTATAACCTATGGCTCATTGCCTATGTATATGGCATGAATGCCAGTGAACATGTGTGGTTGGCTTGTATAGCCTAGATGTAATGTGTGCTTGCTAGAATAGGTTGGTTAGGCTTATTGAGACTTGTTGGTTTAGGCTTGACCTAGTTTGACGTAGTCTAGTTGACTAGAGTTGACCGAGAGTTGACTTTGGTCTAGTTTGACCTAGACAGTATGCAGATGCATAGTAGATTACATTTATCGTTCCCTGTATACATCTTGACTTGTGTTGCTCTAAATAGGAGTCAGATACCTCATCTCGGACAGTACATTTACTTCAGACATTCCGATACCAGGCGAGTACATTCTATGATCATTTTATAACTTGGTTAGAACTATATTCCTGCTCTAGTTTACCTTATTTGATGCTGTCACGATATTATCACGGATTGGTACTATATGGATCCCTACATTGAGATGTTATTCCCCTCGGGAGCATCGGATACATCATGTCGTGTGTTTCATGTACATTGTGTATTCCTCGCTCTCATGTTATTCATGTTTATCATGTGCTTCATGCTCGTTCATGCATGCTCGTGTACTCTCATGTGCTCTCATGTTCGGTCATGTTTCCCATGTATCTCATGTAAAACCTATACTTCATGTGCACTCATTTATGAGCCTTCATGTGAATTTTATGTGCACCCATTTATGAGCCCCCCATATGAACTTCATGTGCACTCATGTATGAGCTCTCCTGTATACTTCATGTACACCTATTTATGGGCTTCATGTGAAAATCAAGTACGTAACATAACTTGTCTGGATCCTTGTGTATTGATTGCGGTATGGGGGAGTATAAATAGTCATGTGAACAATTCCAAAGTAGTATAGCTGTCACGCCCCAGAACCACAATACTGGAGAGCGGGGGAATGACTCAGCCAGCTACGTATTACGGGTAGATGAATACCGTATAATACGATCAATGCTGTCTAACCAGACGAGGGGGTGCATACTACATGAAAGTCTTACTATGGTCACTTCACATCTATTGTCTCAATCATTCAAACAAGAAGCAAAAATAGAGAACATGTAAGATAAAGCAGTAAGGCGTCCCAAACGCTTAGTCAAAATGTTCTTGAGATCTGGCTTTATAAAACATAGCCAGATGGTATAGTAACATATACACAATTGTTATCAGCTGCAGTCTGACTTAGTTATAATTATGTAAAAGTAAGTACAAGACAATCCGACTAATATGTCGGTGCCAAACGGCTAAGTATGAAGTAAATAACAAAACGAGCGGTGGAGTAAGGAACCCACTCGAGTCCTCCTGCGATCATTCCCCTAGTATTGACCATCTTGGAGGTGGAAGTAAGCTGAGTCCTCGGGAACCAGCTCTAAATCTGGCCATGCAAAACCAGAGAGGTTAGACCTCTAATAGCAAGTACCACAAGGAAGCACGATATAAAGGATTAAACCAGTAAGTAAGAGAATATAATAATAGATCTCTACTTGCTACTAGGATTCACATCACATCACGACACTTCGAACCAACCTCCCAACCAAACAAGGACAGAAGTTGGCCCGTCATGTCCTGACATTCTGATCATCTCAGTTAGGCAACAGAGTAGGTACAGTACACAAACAAATCATCTTGAACGGCCAATCAACTCCTACGGCTTATTATTGTGAGTCCCAAGTTATCCTGGCATTATGCAATAAAGATTCCTCAGTTCTTACTATGTGCGAGCAAGGCTAGTCTATCCAGTCAATCAATTGCGCCAATCATGAATTAGACGAGTCCTAGCGGGACGCCCGTCATCAATATACAATATACAATAATAATATAAGCAGATACCGCTCCCAGCCCGTGTGGCAGGTTTACAGTATCTGTGGGAACCAGCCGGCCTGTCGGGCACTACTAGTCCCAAGAGGGCTGCCATATAAGAACTTGGGGATCCATTCTCTCCATGCAATCATTATTTTATTTAACTTAATAGTCTCTACGTTGAGTGAAATCCCATGCCGTGGACCATGGTCATTCAAATGAGTACTTTCGTACGGGGTACGATATGCGCAACTCTACAATGATACCCGTGCGGCTAGGTTGTAGGTCTTACATAGCGTAATGCAACAATCAAATCTAACCACGAAGTAATCATGCCTTGACCATAAAGTACACATGCTGCTTTATAGAAAAATAAATAAATTGAAGCCTGCACATGCTTGTATGTCAATATTCGGGATCAGCCAGTCGATTACAATAGTTCATAGTTAATATGAACGTGTCTCATTCATTCAATTCAATAAGACGACTAGCCAGTCTCTTAGTTCCAACTAGGAACGCATGATCAATTTTAGTCAAGATAACCATTATTATCAATGGTGACAAGGCATGAAAGTCAATTAGTATTAAATAGGGTCGAGTCTATAACTCTCAAGGTTAAGTTCCAGTCTTACTGGGCATCCATAAACCAATCAAGACACAGGGCACGTTCTACACAACCATATATATTAAAAATATTAACATGCTAAGATTATCGAGTTCATAAAAAGGCGTAAGGATATAATAGAAGAATTATCATGCCACCATTAAATGAATAAATTATAGAACAAATAGAAACACCCAGGTCAGGAAGTCACGCCAACAAGTCTATGCTAAGGACAACAAGTCACGCCAACAAGTCTATGCTAAGGCCAACAAGTCACGCCAAGTCTAGTAGGTAGGAGTGAGCGTGAAGAGTGGTTCACGTTGGCACGCACAGCGTGAGCGTGAAAAGTAAGCATGAAAAGTAAGCATGAAAAAGTGACTCACGCACGCACAGCGTGAGCGTGAAAAGCGTGATAAGAAATCTACACACGCACAGCGTGAGTGTGACAAAGAATTCACGCACGCACAACGTGAGCGTGATAAGGAATTCACGCACGCACAGCGTGAGCGTGAAAAAGCGTGATAAGAAATCCACGCACGCACAGCATGAGTGTGACAAGGAATTCTCGCACGCACAGCATGAGCGTGATAAAGAATTCACGCACGCACAGCGTGAGCGTGAAAAAGCGTGATAAGAAATCTACGCACGCACAGCGTCAGCGTGAAAAGAAATTCACGCACGCACAGCGTGAGCGTGATAAGAAATTCACGCACGCACGCAAAGACGTGAGCGTAACTCAAATGTCACGCACGCACGTAAAGACGTGAGCATAACTCAAATGTCACGCACGCACGTAAAGACGTGAGCGTAACTCAAAATTCATGCTGGCACGTAAGAACGTGAACGTGACTAGAAATTCACGCTGGCACGTAAGAACGTGAGCGTGACTAAAAATTCACGCTAACACGTAAAGACGTGTGCGTGACTAAATCTCCCGAACTCCAATCTTATGGAGCCTTCGTTCCAAGCCAGAGATGAGGTTCCCATGGTTCAGAATGGTGAAGAATGAGAAGCTCTGCCATAAGAACTATCTATTTTGAAAGCACGCCAGGTTGGGAGATCAAAACCCATGAACAACCGAAAACACAACAACTTAGATCTGTAAGAAACGAGCCAAGGAAATCAAAAATGCTAAGTAGTAAACTCTCTAAGAATCACAAGAGGAAGACAAATGAACCATAAAAATGGGTGGAGGAGAAGCAAGATGTACTTGCCTTCTCCTGGTAGGTGGAGAGAGTGAAGAGGAAGAAGAAGAAGTAATGGTGAAGGAAAGTTATGAGGAGAGAGAAGGAGATGGGAGCTTTAAATGGAAGGGGGGTGGTAGGTGGGGTTCGGTTCATGTGAACCACCATAAACCCGAGAAAAACCAACCATTGCCGAACCACAAATAAGACTAAAGCAGAGAAGTTAAAAGCAGAAAATAAAATGCAGAAATAAAATGCAGATAATTAATTAACATGAAATTAAAGGAATTTAAATACAGGATAATACATGATAAATATTAAATAAATATATATGAGTTGTACATGTATAAAAATACGCATTCCGGGAACGGGGAGTGACATCTCTACCCACCTTAGAAAAATTTCGTCCTTGGAATTTCAAATCCAAGCAGGATAAAAATATCAAAGCTAAACTAATCCAAGTACAAGCAATTCTAGTGAGCAAGCAATCATTTTACTATATCAAAAGCAAGTACTATATATGTAAATTCATCAATCCACGATATCAAGTAGCTCTACCCATAAGGTAATAAGCATGAAGAATCAGGACAATCAAGGTATACAGAAAGAGATATACCTTGTGAGTCAATCAGGTGGGGATACCGTGATCGGATATCATCCTCACGTTCCCACGTTGACTCTCCCAAGGAGTGATGACGCCAAGCAACACTGACAAGACTAATTGTTCGGTTCTTGAGTATCTTCTCTCTTCGGTCCAAAATGGACACAGGCTGTTCCTCGTAAGACAGGTTGGTACCAACAACCAGCTCAGAATGATCGAGGATATGGCTTGGGTCCGATACATACCTACGTAATTGAGATACATGAAACACGTCATACACCTCTCGTAACGAAGGTGGGAGGGATAAACGATAAGCAACATCGCCTATCCGATCAAGGATAACAAATGGGCCTACGTACCGCGGACTCAATTTCCCGCGAATGCCAAATCTAATGACCCCACGAGTAGGTGAGATCCGCAAGAATACGTGGTCCCCAAAAGAGAACTCTAACAGCCTACGATGCTGGTCCGCCCAATGACGATGTCGGTCCTGCGCAACTCGAAGTCGCTCTCTAATCCTCTTAACCACTTCAACCGTCTGAACAATCATTTCTGGGCCTAACATCTTCCTCTCCCCGATATCATCCCATGCAAGTGGTGACCTGCACTTCTTACCATATAGTGCTTCGAATGGCGCCATCTGGATACTGGCTTGATAACTGTTGTTGTACGAGAACTCGACCAAGTGCAGGTGACTCTCCCAAGACCCTCCAAAATCTAGAGTGTAAGCTCACAACATGTCTTCTAAAGTCTGAATCATTCTTTCTGATTGCCCATCCGTCTGCGGATGGTAAGCCATGCTAAATCTTAACTTGGTACCCAGACTACGATGTAAGCTCTTCCAGAAATATGATATAAAACGGGTATCTCGATCCGACACAATACTGACAGGGACTCCATGCTGCCTGACTATCTGTTGCGTATACAACTCTGCCAACTTTTCTGTAGATTGCCCTACTCTAAAAGGAAGAAAGTGTGCTACCTTTGTAAGTCGGTCCACTATCACCCGAATAGCGTCCTTACTACTTGGTGATCTCGGTAAACCGGTCACAAAGTCCATTGTAATATGCTCCTATTTCCATTCCGGGATAGGAAGCGGTTGCAATAACCCAGCTGGCCTCTGCTGTTCTGCCTTCACTTGCTGACATACCAAGCAATGGAAAACAAATCTAGCTATCTCCCTCTTCATCCCGTTCCACCAGAAATGCTGCTTGATATCTTGGTACATCTTGGTCCCTCCAGGATGAATAGAATACTGAGAACTGTGAGCTTCTGCCATAACCTCCTGTCTGATATCTCCTACTAGGCACACATAGACGTGATCCAAACCTAAGTGTACCATCTTTACGAATTCTCATCTCCTTCCTGAGTCCTGACTCACATTCTGCCCTAAGCTTCTGAATCCTTGGGTCTTGTGCCTGAGCTGCCTTGATTCTGTCTACCAAGTCGGATTGAACTTGCAGACTTGTTAGAACTCCTACATTACTAGGAAGTATAACTTTGATGCCCATCTCCTGAAGGTCTTCTATGATATGCCTCTGAGTTGTCAACATAAATGCGCCGCCTCTCCTGCTAAGAGCGTCTGCCACTACATTAGCCTTGCCTGGATGATACTGAAGCTCTACGTCATAATCCTTGATCAACTCTAGCCATCTTCTCTGCCTCATGTTTAGTTCCTTCTGAGTAAAGATGTACTTCAGACTTTTATGGTCTGTGTACATGTCCACTCGGTCACCATATAAGTAATGCCTCCATAGCTTCAGAGCAAACACTACTGCCGCTAACTCCAAATCATGAGTTGGGTAATTCTTCTCGTGGTCCCGAAGCTGCCTAGATGCATACGCTATCACCTTCTCATGTTGCATAAGGAGACACATCCAAGTCCTTTACCTGACGTATCATAATATACTGTAAAACCTCCGGGTCCAACTGGCAATGTAAGAATAGGTGCTGATATCAACTTCTGCTTTAAAGTCTCGAATGATGCCTGACATTCTGCCGACCAAACGAATGGTACATCCTTCCGGGTCAAGCGGGTCATGGGTGCTGAAAGCCTTGCAAAGTCTGACACAAACCTTCTGTAATATCCTGCCAATCCCAAGAAACTTCGCACATCTGCTACGGTCTTGGGTACTGGCCAACTTTCTACTGCTTCTATCTTCTTGGGATCTACTGCTACTCCAGCTCCTGATATGATGTGACCCAAAAATGAAATGTGATCAGACCAAAACTCACACTTGCTGATCTTGGCATACAACTGGTTCTCTCTCAGAACCTGTAACACTCTCCTGAGGTGGTCTTCATGCTCCTCTTCACTAGCAGAGTATACGAGAATGTCGTCAAGAAACACAACGACAAACTGGTCTAAGTATGGCATAAAGATGCGATTCATCAAATCCATGAATATTGCTGGAGCATTGGTCTAACCAAACGGCATTACTAAGAATTCATAATGCCCATACTTCGACCTGAATGCTGTCTTGGGAATATCTTCCTTCCGAACCCTCACCTGATGGTACCCTGAACGAAGATCTATCTTGGAGAAAACTCTAGCTTTGCTCAACTGATCAAATAAGTCGTCGATCCTGGGTAATGGGTACTTGTTCTTCACTGTTGCCGTGTTAAGCTTCCTGTAGTCAATGCACAATCTGGATGACCCATCCTTTTTCCCACAAGTACCACTGGTGCTGCCCATGGTGACACACTAGCTTGGATGAACTTCTTCTCCTTCAGTTCCTCTATGTGCTGATATACCTTGGCCTGCTCTGAATCCTGCCATTCTATAAACTCGATCTGATATCGGTTTAGTTCCTGGTGCCAATTCTATACTGAACTCAATATCTCTAACTGGTGGTAGACATGGAAGTTCTTCAGGAAATACGTCTAGAAACTCTTCAACTACCTTCGAATCTGAACTTCTTCTATTGCCGTTATTACTCCCTGCTCTTGTTGAGTTGTCTCTGATCTGACTAAGGTGAATCTCTTCATGCCTGGAATATCAAAAGATATACTCCCTCTACGACAATCTATTGTCGTATGACTGTCTTTCAGCCAGTCCATGCCTAAGATAACGTCAAAATTTCCAACAGAAAATTCTATCAACCGGGCGGGTAAGGAATGCCCGCAAACTACAATGCTACATGCTAAAATAACTTTACTAACTCCTACGAGCCCATTACCAGTGAGTATATTCAACCTCCCTGGCAATGCCTCGAACTCCATTCCTAGTCGTGTCGCAAATTGTGCAGATATAAATGAATGGGATGCTCCCGAATCAAACAATACTACTGCGGAATATGAGGCGACGAGAATGTTACCTGCCACAACATCTCCCGATGCCAATGCCTCCTCCAAGGACAGAGTGAATGCTTGCCCTCGACCTCCTTGCTGGTTTCCATGCTGTGGCCTAGCGTGATGTTGTTGCTGGCCCCTTCCTTGATGATGCTGGGGTGGTCTATGCTGGTGTTGCTGCATCGGCGGCCCCTGCTGCCGAAATATCTGAGCCTGCAGCATTAACGGACGCTGTGCCAACGGCCTTACTGCCACCGCTGGTCCTCGATACTGGCTTACCCCTGGTGCTGGCAGAGCAGGAAACTGTTGCCTTGGTCCTCCTGACCTCGAATTCATAGGTCATGTGGTAACCCGATGGTCTGGATTTCCACATATCAGACATAGTCCATTCAATGTCCGACACACATCTCTAGTGTGCCATGTCTTCCCACAATAAGTGCAGCTCGCCGGGGGTTGCTGGTTCTTCCTCTGTTGCTGTTGCTGCTGCCTGGGTGGTGGTGCTGGTCCTCGTATCACCACATCATGGATACGAATGCCAGTGGATGGTGCTGTTGTTCGGGGCGCTGCTCCCCCTCCTCCTTCAATCTGACTATGGGATCTCTTCTGACCCCCAGTCCTTGTCGTAAGCCTCTGAATGGTTATCTCATGCCTTCGAGTTGCTGTCAATACTTCATCAAAAGTCTGATAATTGTGCCCCTCTATCAATTGTAAGAGTTTAAGATGAAACCCTTGCTGAAACCTCATGGCCCTCTGGCTCTCTGTTGCTACCATCTCTGGGGCGAATCTACTCAATCTGCAGAACTCCGCTGCATAAGCATCTACAGTCTTGCCGGCCTGTCTAAGGTTGATAAACTTCTGTTGTAGCTCAAACCGTGCCACAACTCCATAGTACTTGGTCTTGAATCTTGTAGTGAAATTGTCCCAAGCTACAGGACGTCTGATGCCCACTTCCTCTAATTCCCACCAATCACGTACGAGATCCTGAAGTAACAACTTCACTAGATCCACACGTTCTTCTGCCGGTACCTTAGCTGCTATCAGAATAGCCTCAATATCCTTAAGCCATGCATCTGCTGAGATGGCATCCTCCGTGCCCTCGAAACGGCGGGGGTTGTACTTGCAAAACCTGGCTGATGCTCCTGAATCAGTCCTCATTCCTCTTTCCAAAGCCGTCTGCAATCCTTGGTTGAGCAACACATTCTGCTCTTGTAGCTGAGTGTGCAGGCGTTGTTGGGCCAACATCTGATGTTGCTGAGCAGCCATCATTCCTCTCATGATCTCCAGAAGGGCTGGTGTGTCCACTTGGGTCGGTGGAACTGTTGGTGGTGGTGGAACATCCGGATACTGCGGCCCAGCTGCTGCTTCCACTATCACTTCCTCTTGGATAGCCTCCTGAGGTGAGACTGGCCCTTGTTGCTGACCAACCTGGACATGTTGCCCATGTTGCCCTTGTTGTTGCTGCCCAGCTCTGACCGATGCGGATGAAGTGCCCCTAAGAAAAGAGACAAGAGAACAATCAAACAACCGGACATGAAGGATCAATAAAGTCAAAGGATACCGAAATGTCAATCAAGGGTTGAGAACAACGAATTATGAGATCAAAGGGGGACACGTGTGATTGAGACATCCTATAAATCAAAACACCCCACAAGTCTAAAATCAGACCTGCATGGGCCACCACTAAAACCTTGTCACGCCCCAGAACTAGAATACTGGAGAGCGGGGGAATGACTCAGCCAGCTACGTATTACGGGTAGATGAATACCGTATAATACGATCAATGATGTCTAACCAGACGAGGGGGTGCATACTACATGAAAGTCTTACTATGGTCACTTCACATCTATTGTCTCAATCATTCAAACAAGAAGCAAAAATAGAGAACATGTAAGATAAAGCAGTAAGGCGTCCCAAACGCTTAGTCAAAATGTTCTTGAGATCTGGCTTTACAAAACATAGCCAGATGGTATAGTAACATATACACAATTGTCATCAGCTGCAGTCTGACTTAGTTATAATTATGTAAAAGTAAGTACAAGACAATCCGACTAACATGTCGGTGCCAAACGGCTAAGTATGAAGTAAATAACAAAACGAGCGGTGGAGTAAGGAACCCACTCGAGTCCTCCTGCGATCATTCCCCTAGTATTGACCATCTTAGAGGTGGAAGTAAGCTGAGTCCTCGGGAACCGGCTCTAAATCTGGCCATGCAAAACCAGAGAGGTTAGACCTCTAATAGCAAGTACCACAAGGAAGCACGATATGAAGGATTAAACCAGTAAGTAAGAGAATATAATAATAGATCTCTGCTTGCTACTAGGATTCACATCACATCACGACACTTCGAACCAACCTCCCAACCAAACAAGGACAGAAGTTAGCCCGTCATGTCCTGACATTCTGATCATCTCAGTTAGGCAACAGAGTAGGTACAGTACACAAACAAATCATCTTGAACGGCCAATCAACTCCTACGGCTTACTATTGTGAGTCCCAAGTTATCCTGGCATTATGCAATAAAGATTCCTCAGTTCTTACTATGTGCGAACAAGGCTAGTCTATCCAGTCAATCAATTACGCCAATCATGAATTAGACGAGTCCCAGCGGGACGCCCGTCATCAATATACAATATACAATAATAATATAAGCAGATACCGCTCCCTACCCGTGTGGCAGGTTTACAGTATCTGTGGAAACCAGCCGGCCTGTCGGGCACTACTAGTCCCAAGAGGGCTGCCATATAAGAACTCGGGGATCCATTCTCTCCATGTAATCATTATTTTATTTAACTTAATAGTCTCTACGTTGAGTGAAATCCCATGCCGTGGACCATGGTCATTCAAATGAGTACTTTCGTACGGGGTACGATATGCGCAACTCTACAACGATACCCGTGCAGCTAGGTTGTAGGTCTTACATAACGTAATGCAACAATCAAATCTAACCACGGAGTAATCATACCTTGACCATAAAGTACACATGCTGCTTTATAGAAAAATAAATAAATTGAAGCCTGCACATGCCTGTATGTCAATATTCGGGATCAGCCAGTCGATTACAATAGTTCATAATTAATATGAACGTGTCTCATTCATTCAATTCAATAAGACGACTAGCCAGTCTCTTAGTTCCAACTAGGAACGCATGATCAATTTTAGTCAAGATAACCATTATTATCAATGGTGACAAGGCATGAAAGTCAATTAGTATTAAATAGGGTCGAGTCTATAACTCTCAAGGTTAAGTTCCAGTCTTACTGGGCATCCATAAACCAATCAAGACACAGGGCACGTTCTACACAACCATATATATTAAAAATATTAACATGCTAAGATTATGCTAAGGCCAACAAGTCACGCCAACAAGTCTATGCTAAGGCCAATAAGTCACGCCAAGTCTAGTAGGTAGGAGTGAGCATAAAAAGTGGTTCACGTTGGCATGCACAGCGTGAGCGTGAAAAGTAAGCGTGAAAAGTAAGCGTGAAAAAGTGACTCACGCACGCACAGCGTGAGCGTGAAAAGCGTGATAAGAAATCCACGCACGCACAGCGTGAGTGTGACAAGGAATTCACGCACGCACAGCGTGAGCGTGATAAGGAATTCACGTACACACAGCGTGAGCGTGAAAAAGCGTGATAAGAAATCCACGCACGCACAGCGTGAGTGTGACAAGGAATTCACGCACGCACAGCGTGAGCGTGATAATGAATTCACGCACGCACAGCGTGAGCGTAAAAAAGCGTGATAAAAAATCCACGCACGCACAGCGTGAGCGTGAAAAGAAATTCACGCACGCACAGCGTGAGCGTGATAAGAAATTCACGCATACACGCAAAGACGTGAGCGTAACTCAAATGTCACGCACGCACGTAAAGACGTGAGCGTAACTCAAATGTCACGCACGCACGTAAAGACGTGAGCGTAACTCAAAATTCACGCTGGCACGTAAGAACGTGAGCGTGACTAAAAATTCACGCACGCACGTAAGAACGTGAGCGTGACTAAAAATTCACGCTGGCACGTAAGAACGTGAGCGTGACTAAAAATTCACGCTAATACGTAAAGACGTGTGCGTGACTAAATCTTCCGAACTCCAATCTTATGGAGCCTTCGTTCCAAGCCAGAGATGAGGTTCCCATGGTTCAGAATGGTGAAGAATGAGAAGCTCTGCCATAAGAACTATCTATTTCGAAAGCATGCCAGGTTGGGAGATCAAAACCCATGAACAACCGAAAACACAACAACTTAGATCTGTAAGAAACGAGCCAAGGAAATCAAAAATGCTAAGTAGTAAACTCTCTTAGAATCACAAGAGAAAGACAAATGAACCATAAAAATGGGTGGAGGAGAAGCAAGATGTACTTGCCTTCTCCTGGTAGGTGGAGAGAGTGAAGAGGAAGAAGAAGAAGTAATGGTGAAGGAAAGTTATGAGGAGAGAGAAGGAGATGGGGGCTTTAAATGGAAGGGGGGTGGTAGGTGGGGTTCGGTTCATGTGAACCACCATGAACCCGAGAAAAATCAACCATTGCCGAACCATAAATAAGACTAAAGCAGAGAAGTTAAAAGCAAAAAATAAAATACAGAAATAAAATGCAGATAATTAATTAACATGAAATTAAAGGAATTTAAATTCAGGATAATACATGATAAATATTAAATAAATATATATGAGTTGTACATGTATAAAAATACGCATTCCGGGAACGGGGAGTGACAATAGCCATATACGCCTCTTTAATATAGCCATGTGCAAATCAAGCCGTTCACATGTCGACTTTGTACTCTAAATCACTACTCACTGGTAGCTCTCTACTTATAGTAGATATTTCTATACAGTTCTCTTCCTGTTTACATCATGTACTTTCTTTCAGTTTCATGTATCGTACTCTCTTGCATGTTTATATTCCCTAACCTGTTATGATCTGCGTGAGATGTATTGTACTCGCTCCCGTCCTGACTGACCTGTTGAAAATTTTACAGAGGATGATGAGGAACCCTGCACCCCTCACCTTGGAGCTTGTCTAGATGACACTCGCGACCTGGACCCCTGGGGAGGTTCAGGCAGCTGCTGAGGATGATACCCCTTGCATAGTGTAGATAGCTTAGACTATTTCTTTTCATGTTTAGCTGTTGTCTTTGTTTTCAGAGTTGTATATTTTAGAGATGTCGAGACTTATGTTATTTTATTCTGTTGTACCTCAGTTGAGGATTTTCTTATCTATTTTATCGTGCCATATTCTATCTCTAGTTGTGGTTGAGTTGTAACTTCTATGATTAGCCTCCAGTTGGAGATTATTCTATATTGTTTTAGTATAGTTCATGACCTAGAACAGCGTTCTACCGCCGCACTGCGGCGTAGGCTGGGCGCTGTTACGTACTCGTACCCTCACGGTGGGTGCGGGTCGTGACATATATTGATAAATACAAAATCTATTAAAGGATGGTTAGGTTAATCCTTCAAGATAACTCAAAATTTAAAACAAAATCTATGTTCTTAGTATAATCTTTTAACATGCTATTTTAGTACCATAAAATAAAACAAGCCCGACCTTGCATAAACACATTTTATTCGCAAATCTTTTTTTGATAGGAATTATTTACAAAAATCAAAACCATTTTCGAAATCAATATTTTGAAAGCCCAAATTACTAACCTAATATTTGTAATACAAATAATGAATTCGAAAATAATTATTTTCGTTAAAACTGAATATTATTTTCAAATCATTAATTTTAAACTAGTTTTGAAATAAAATATAATAGTAAATTATTGTTTATACGTCTCGAAGAGAACCTATTTCCAAAACATGATTAAAGGAAAATATAGTAAATAAAATATATAAAATTTTGGGAAGTCCTGGAAGAGGAGTTACAGAGTGCCTTCATGAGTTACCTCAAGAAGTTTCCAAACCTCGTGAGATGTGACACATGTTGATACTCTGTTAAGCTCAGTTATATCTACAGCACATAATAATGCATTAACAGCTTTTGCATCAATACTGGCTTGTTTGGTTTCATTGTCAGTATATCTGTCAAATGATTTTTCAACTAGATTACCGTCTACCACAATAGGTAGTGGTTTCTTGTAACCATTCATGAC
The DNA here is from genome assembly GCA_029216955.1 of Iris pallida. Lineage (NCBI taxonomy): Eukaryota > Viridiplantae > Streptophyta > Magnoliopsida > Asparagales > Iridaceae > Iris > Iris pallida. Next base: position 10,874,441 of record JANAVB010034417.1, read on the forward strand.
AATCAACCATAAATCAAAATCAAGAGACTTGAGGTAAAAGCTCATACGTGTCTTCCAATACGTATAGTTTGTGCCATCAAATAGGGGTGGCCCATTTGTTGATTGGCCTTTACCATTGCTTGGGTATAATGATACCATATCTCAAAGGAGATTAAATCCAACTACAGAGAAATCGTTCCCTGATACCAATTATAGGATCGATGGCACCTCTAGAGGGGGGGTGAATAGAGTGTAGCAAAAAATATTCTCCAATTAAAAACTAAGCAGGCAAAGGAAATTATATATAAATACTTAAATACGATAAAGTAAAGTAATAAGTAAATAAGACAAGAAAGCAGTACGCAGACACCGAGGTTTATACTGGTTTCCCTACGAGAGGACTAGTCCAGTCGTGAGAACTCTTGTCCGCTCTTTAATCCACTATTTGAAATAGAGGTTACACTGCGTGCTTTGCTCCGAAGAACACGCTAACTTCAACACCGTTGTATTTTTATCCGAAGCCCACGAACAAATTTCAAACACCTTTTTAAGAGAAAGCCTTTATACTCCAAGATTGTACAACTCGAATACTGCTAATCGAAAACCACCGGCACTTAGAAGATTAGGAGTTGTCTTGGAAATAGGAAGATTAAAGCTCTTTAAGTAGATAAAAACCTTTGGAATAAATAGAGAAGATGAAGAATGAGTGAATAGAAATGTGAAATTCTTCTATACTTATAGGATTTTCTAGGACAGTGTTCGGGCAGAACTCGGTAGGGTTAACGTTCACAATTTTGAACGTTGCAGATCCAAAGTAGTAGGAATTTGTTACTGACTAGGAGTGATTTGACTTGACCGAGTTCGGTTAGGTCAAATCTAGGTCATTTTGGTTTGTGGAGTTTTTGGATAAACAAAGGTTTAGGTTTTTGTTTTGGGTTAGAAAAAATAATTTTTGTGAGTAGGGTCTTCTAAATTTTCCAGTGATCCCGACGCATAATTTTCTATACTCAATAAAAGAAAAATACAGAATAAAGTATAAAGAATCTATTGAGATAAAATCTATGATCTTCTGTTTCTTTTCATATCGAGCTCGAAGTTTTAAGTCAATTATCAAAATCGGTTTGACCATGGCTGTATGGGCCAACAATTATGATCCCAAATTACGAGCCCAGGATCATAGAAATTGGTGGAATAAGAGAAACTACCGCACATGGGAGATAAATACCACCAAAAATCATTGGTGCATTCCGTTAGGTTCCACTATTTAGATGAGATTAAATTTCTAATCCACGATAGAGACCAAATCTTAAGTCTCGCTGAGTATTGGTGGCCTCAACGCAATACTTTTTAATTCCCATTTTGCGAGATGACGATTACATTATAAAATGTGGAAGATATACTAGAATTAACTTGCTATTAAAACCTATATATTTTTATGAGTAGTTATCTGCAACTAATCTTATTAGGAGGTATCTCGGTGTTATGCCTTCACCGGATATGGGACGTATCTTTAATGTGAAGTTAACATGGCTTCGTGACAACTTCATGGATCTGGATCGCACTATTGACGACGAGTTTAAGATAGATGAAATGTGGATATGTATTTTAAAGCTAACATTTATTTATGATTTAATTTAGTAAAATGTTTATGTAATATTTAATATTTTAACGTCATTCGTTGCACTAGAGTGTATTTGCTTTGTTTATGTGGTGCAATTCTATTTTCCGATGCATCAGGAAATATGATAAATGTGTCACTTCTACCATTCTTGGATGATTTTACAAAACCCACTTGTCATGTATGGGGATCAACTACTTTCCATATTTTTGCATGCTTGGCAAAATTTGTGAGTTCGAAGCCTAGTAAGAATATTTGTGGATGTATTCACTGGTTCTCTCATGCCGTTGTTTCAAAATACATAGGAACATAAGACGTGAGCATGCCAGCTGTACGAATTAGAATAAGCTACCCAATTTAATAGACTTACTCCAGTCGTAGTATGCTGTACCTAAACTACACAGTCACAAGCAAATCTTTAATCTCTATAATATTATAATATCATCAACAAAATTAAGCAACAACAACACAGACAGAAATATGACGAATGAACTTATATGAAATATAACAAGAATTGAATATCTAATAAAAATGATCTGCCTGTAAAAATATACTCTAATAGAAATATCCATAGAAAATAAATGCAATGATGAAATAAAAAAATACTGTAATAAAAGATAACTAGCCAGAACATCGACTAACTAGATAATAATTCTCAAGGCTCTACTGAAGCATCCTTCAAGCTCATGGAAACTCCTCGAGCAACACCTCTACATCCTCAACAACATAACCTATCTCAATCCCCGGTCCATAGACAGTAGGATATAAATGCTCATTCGAATCTGAAAAAGAACCAGGTCCTCAGAGGGACGTAACAAGATACAAAAAGAACACGCCAATGCAAACTAAATAAATATAAAAAAATAAGCTAGATCACAATACGGTCCAATAATCCATCATCGAAATAGTGAACCACAACTACAGCCAGACAAGGACAAGGGTGACACACTATTCCATGACAAGACAATGTCCCTTGTCTATGTGAATGCATATTGAAGATAACTTTGGATGTATGTATGGGTGATAAGGATATGGCACCGAATCATAGGCCGGGATCGAATCATGAGGCGATATCTATGAACAATGAACCATACAGACAACTATGAACCTACTTATAAGGCTAATGATCCCACAATCTCCTCTGAAGATTACATAATCTAATAAGGTAATCCCATACGTCTTCTGGTAGTCTTTCCCGTCCATGGCTTGCATAAGTCATATCCATGATTTGGACAAAAAATATCTCAATACCAAGTCATCCTACCTAGACACAGTCTAACTATCTAATTAGTTAACGTACCAATGGACAACCAACACGCAACTCATGCATATGAAATCTCACTCAAGGTGTCGTATAGTAATACGTGTCAAGGCCTTAGAAGTTATACCAATAACTTTACTACTAAGGGTAACTCCACTAACTCTAAGTCAACACATGCACCCACAAAGTTATCGATGACAATATTGATGGCACCCAAGTCAAACTTGATGCACACCAATATAACTGTAATCAACAAAAAGAGCAGAAATAGAGAGCATAATTTAAATAGTGAACAAAGGCAATATATCTTGCCTGAAATATCAACAAGAGAGCAAACCAACGATCTGACTCCAACTGTAGTCGAACAATCGCAAACCCCTGAAATATAATTAACTAAAATTAATTCTAATTCTATGGCAACACTCTACTAAAAATACACATACTATTTATATACTATATTACATATACTAGATAACTAGTTGACATCTACATATAATGTACCCTATATATGTAGTATCATGCCAACATAAAAATAATATTTTATACTATGAAAATAATCAATTTAAATTCTAAAATACATAATAAATTCTAGAATATATATATATATATAAAAAAAAAATATATATTATATATATATATATATATATATATATATATAATATATATATATATATGAAAAAAAAATATATATAATATATATATATGAAAAGCAAAATAATATCATATAGTAGCCATATAGCATATCCAATATATATTTAATCATGTCTAGTACATACATCATCATACTACTAGATAAAAATAATATTTTTATATCACAAAATATATCATAATATTTCAAGAAAAATATATAAATATTTTTTGGACATATTTTAAATATATTTATTTTAAGAAAAACTAGCATCAAAATACACAATTATGTCATATGTTGAACCAATTGGAATCGAATGACACGAAAATAATATGAAAAATTTAATATTGTGGAAAATTTTGAATTAATAAGAGAATATATGATTTTTCATCATAAATTACTTGACAAAAATTATAGAAAAGTTATACGATGTTTAGAGATCAAATAGCCAAGTTTTGACGTCTTTTCGGTGTCAAAAAAACTAGCATCATGGAAGCGATAGCAAAAACACATGAATAATATGCAAATATGAATATTGGGCATTAATAGATGATAAAAAAGGATGTTAGTATAATTACCAATGTTTTTTTCGAGATCAAACGGGTTCAAAAGTTGTTGGAAAGATCCTCACACCGAAATCGGTCAAATCTGGACCAATTTTAGTGCAAAGGATGCCACGGCCAGTAGAATGGTGTGAGTTAGCAATTATACATCAAAGTAGACGCATAGGGATACCAATTAGTTTTGGTTTCAGGAGAAATAGATGAGAAAAGTAGATGAAATCCATCGAAGAAAATAACCAACCTAGTTTTGAAATTTTTTTATGGTTGAAAATAACCTTCAAGTTCGACCTCCAGATGACCAAATAACTGGACGAAACTCCTCTGGGTTGGATAGGGTAGAAGAGGGTCTCATGAAGTCATCTTGGAGGTGGTGGAGTGCATGAAAGTCTGGAAGAAGTTGGTTGAAGGGGTTGAAATGGTCGGCCAAAGCTTGCTTGTGTCGTCGGCCTATGGCAAGGGGTGATCGTATTTTGGAATATCGGAAAGAGATGGACGGCTAAAGAGAGATCCTATATATAACGTTTGGTGCTCTTATGGGTTAGGATTTGCATGGAGGAGGTTTGAATTTATTTGGTGGAAATTTGGTCATCCAATCAACTAATACGGTAATAGGATTCAAAAGGATTTCCAAATATGGAAAGATGGAAGATTGAGTCAAAGATGCATGGGTTTAATTGATGTGGGCTGCTATTGAATGTCCAAAAATTAGATAAATATATCTCTAATTTATTTTGAAATATTGAGTCAAAGATACATGGGTATAATGGAAGTAGAGGAATCTCTACATAATTTATCATTGATTTCACTAAAGTCTCGACAAGTAGGATATATATTAATGATACGGTCAAATCCAATGACTCAAGTACTCATTGACCGTAATGTATATAATTTTCTACTTAATGTATCAGTGGATTTGTTCTCAGCACCTACACAATGCTTAAGGACAAAGGTGTACTCTTGAATGAATTCCACCCACTTAGCATATCGAGATCCTAGCTTCTTTCAAGAGCTCAAATAGCGTAGGGCCTGATGGTCTAAAAATAAGATAAAGTCTTTTCGGAGCAGGTAGTGACGCTAATAACATAAACTCTGTATGACAGAATAAAACTCTCGGTCGTATATAGTTTGAGTAGCGTTGTTTAGCCTTATTCAACTTTTCCCTAAAGTAAGCGATTGGATGGCCATCTTGGCTCAACACACTATCCATTCCTACGTCGAAGCGTCACAAGCTACTTCGAAGACTTTCAAGAAATCATGGAGACGAAGGACTGGGCAAGAGATCAACTTCTCTTTGATTTCTATGAACGCTCTCTCAGTGGCTTTAGTCCATACAAACTCTCCTTTCTTAAGGCAATTGGTAATGGAAGCCATAGTGGTACTAAATCCTTTGATAAATCTCTTATAAAATATGACCAGTCCATGAAAGCTCCTAGCCTTATACATAGTCGTAGGAGTAGGCTAATCCCTAATGGCCTTAACCTTGTAAGGGTATGCTGAAACACCATCATTGGACACGATAAACCCTAAGAATTGGATATATAAGGTCAAAAAGGAACATTTTTCAAATTGACAAATAACTTCTCATTTCGGAGTACATCCAAAACTTGTGTTAAATATAAGTGATGTTCCTCTTGGGTTCGACTAAACACGAGAATATCATCAAAGTAGATGTCCTAAGAAGGGACACAAAATTTGGATCATAACACTCATAAACGTGCCAGGGCATTGGACAACCCAAATGGCATGACCATCCACACATATAATCGTTCCTCCATATTAAAGACGGTCTTCCACTCATCACCTTTGCGAAGAAGAATTTGGTGATAACCACTACGTAGATCAATCATGGAAAAGATACTAGTGGCTGCTATTATGTTAAAAAGGTCATCAAGTCAAGGAATAGATAACCTATACTTGACGGTTATCTTATTGATAGCACAACTATCTATGCACATCCTCTAACTGCTATTTTTTTGGGGAGTGAGTAGTACAAGAATGACATAAGGATTCAAGCTTTCACGAATAAATCCCTTCCGTAACAACTCGTCCATTTGACGTCTAAGGTCTGTGTGCTCTGTGGGATTCACTCTATAATGAGGTTAGTTGGGTATGGTGGACCCTGACACTAAGTCTATGGCCCGTTGGATATCTCTCAAAGAAGGAAATTTGTCATGTAGGTCTTCTAGCATAATGTCACTATAATCAACTAAGACTTGACAAATCTCGAGGGAGTGGCCTACAATATTATTAGTAGGAGCAAGACTAGTCGTGACAATAGCGTATACAAGTCCCTCCTTCTTGCTCTGATGGATAAACTCTCTCTTGTTCACTATGTGGATCGCTCTCTTGCTCGCTTTAGACATTTTTGGTTCGGACTTGGGCCCAATTGGAAATTTCTTGGATTAAGATGGATACAACACAACCTTTTTATTTTTGTGCATGAACATATACGTGTTGCTCTTCCCAAAAGGTCATGAAGTCACGGTCTTCCCAATAAAATATGCGCAACGTCCATAGAAAGGATGTCACATAATATGTTATCTTCATACAACGAAGCAAAGTGTATGGGAACCAGGCATCTTTTGAAAGCACCTTGGGGGGGGATAAATAGGGTCAAGCTTACTAATCAAGCACAATAAGATTGATAATGTACAAATTAAAGATTAAGAGTACAATAGAAGAAGCAATAAAAATACCGACATCCGACGTATACTACATCCTCCCTTGGGACAATCCAGTCCCGAACTCTCTTTGGCTTTAATCTACTATTGTTAAAATAGTTATAATATGAGAAGGTTCACCAAATTTTACATGAGAGCTTTGATCCACAGGCTCTCCGACTTTACTACATGAGAGTTTTATCCAAAGACTATCCAACTTCATACAAGCTTTGATTTGAAGGCTTATACACTTCAACCTGTTTACAAGATGGTTTTGATCATCTTACAACAAAGGTGAAGATCTTACTTTTATAACTCAAGAACACTCTAACATAATTTGTGGATAGGCAAGTGAAAGCTTTGGTCGAGTTGTTTGTGGATAGGCTTGGTAGATAACATTTTTTTGGCTCAAAGCATCAATCTTGAATGAAGGGGTTCAAGGCTATTTATAACCGAAGCAAGAGAAAGAGCAATAATGTAACTTTCTGTCAACAAACGGAAGGTCTGTCCTACGAAATATTGTCGGATCATCCGCCTGCATAGTACAATAGCTATAAACAGAGCCATTGGGATCACTAATGGGATAGGATTCAATCGTTTGATTTCAAACGGTAATAATTCAGATTATCTGTCGGTATTCTGCGAAGATCAATGAGAATCCGATAGCTCACGGAAGGTTTTATGTGGTCCATTCGAATCATCCTTTAGTGATCTATGGAGATCCGTCGAATCTTTTGAGTGACTGCCTAAAAGTAATACAAGGGTATTTACTACCCTAGCTTTTAATTTTTTATCCATTTCTTGTGTTTACAATTATTTCTAAGACTTATTACAGACTCCAGATATACTATGACAGGTATAGGCTTCTTTAGAGTCGTGAAATGACGATGGTATTGTTTGACTTCTTCACTTGATAGATGATGCCTTTTTTTCCTTGACGACAGCTGTCCAAAGATACCAAGATAATAAAATTTGAATACCTTTTAGGGACTTCGATGTCGAACTCCCACGTAGGGTGCAGCACCCTTGACCCCCGTCTGCTGACCTGTCAGCGAAACTCCCGAGTACGGTGCCCCGGAGATGTCGTTGGGTAGTTCAAAGGAATCTTATGGGATACCGTTGCCTTTGGACCATAATAATTTATTCATTGCATATGTCCATGTTGATCTTGTTTATTGTTTTTCTACAAATACATATTAGACGAACAAAGTAATATACATTGTAGCAAGTATGATAATGATTATTAGGACTATATTGAGTTTAAGTATCAATACTATGTTGATAGCATAAATATTAGTAATATTATAGAGTCAAACTTAATCGAATAACCATAATCAAGAACATGGTTAGATAATTGGGCCAACAATATCACTCCCCAGTACTGGAATACGGGGACGGACGTAGGCCAGCTACACCGTATGAGGTACGAATACGTCATATGGCGATTACGGCTGTCAATCTTGTTAGGTATCCTAGCATGCAATCAATCTATGGCCTAAATCCGATCTCATATCAATAGGCAATAACAATAAAATAATAAACAAGAGAGAGAATCATATGGAAAGCAGGAAATACTCATGATAATCAAAAAATCTACAGTACATGATAATAATATAGATGAGTATACCTTCCCACAGTTCCTAGCATGGTCTGGAACTGAAGCACTTCCTTCAAGTCAAGTCTGGAAGATCCATAGGGTCGGTCACTGGCAATCTGGGAATAATCCAGGGTTGGTCAGGCCAACCGCAGCAAGTACCAGAAAGAAAGGCTCAAGAACGGGCGAAGAAAAGCTAGCAGGATAAAATATATGATAGGAAAAGCATATAATAGTAAATGAGGGTAAGAATCGTGCGGTACCAACGCACGATAACAATCCACAACTAATACGGCTAAATAACCAACAATCATCACAGTCACCCTAACATCCAATAATACATGCATTGCCAAATGGAAGTCAATATCAGCCAGCTTTGTAAGCAACAAGCCAAATAATTTAAGGAAATAAATGGCCACTCAAATGCCTACGACTTTCTATTTGGAGGTTGGGCTACCCCAACGATGCAAAACATAGGAATCCTCATATCGTGTTGATCTAGCAAGCTAGTGGGGCCAAATATAACAAGACTGGATAAGCACCGGTTCTTCGTAAGGCTACCATACGAGCAAGACAAGCATGTAGTACATAGTAAGTAAAGTAGCCGGATAATGACATCCTCTAATGCGGATGGTAATAATATACGTAGCAGCGAGACTGCACTCCATGACTAATCTCTGGGAAGCGGCTAGTACTGCACGATCTCCAGATTCTGTTCCCTCCCAATGCTTCTACCAGTTTAAGTTACCTCACTACAACAAAAAACCCTTTTAATGACGGCTAAAAAGCGTCATTAATAACGAACCATGACGCTTTTTTTCCACAGCAACCGTTATAAAAATGGGTGTTATAAATGTTTTTTAAAAGCGTCATAAAATAACTGTCATGAATAGTTTCTATAAAAGCGTTATGAATAGTTAATATATAGTGCACAATTCAGAACAATTTTAAAACGTCATGAATAGATAATATGTATAGGCTCAATGCAGCACATTTATAACACTTTATACTATTCAAATTAGCATATTTATAATGCTCTATACTGCACAGTATATATTACATTCCAAAAACTTAACATTATATATCACCATCTTTATTACATTTCTCAAAATAGAGTACATATCAACATCTTCATTACATTGAATATCCAAATACATATATATATTTACAACAGTAAAACACACAGTAGTGGTTCCCTCACAATTGAGAACAAAGTGCAACAAAATGCTAAGGTGTAGAAATAAGCCTAAATTGAATACATAATCAAAAGTCTCCATCCAACCTCTTTCTCCAATTCTGGTAGTGCCTTCTTGAGTTTGCTGATAGTATCGGCCCGTAGTGCTTTGAGGCCTCTACGCCATTCTTCCTGCCATAATGTTAACACTCTCCTGAATAGCCTTAGCATAGTCCAGGACAATATGTCCCGAGGCATTCTGATACTCACGGGGCATATCCACGTAAAGAACCTAATCCTGGCATATTTAATTTGGCAGAGTCTGGGCAAGACCTCAACAGTTGTTTCTACAAACAAATAAGAAACAACAATCAATCAAATAACAAAAATCAACTCAACCCCACCAAAGGAGGCTACATAGAAGTTCAAATTAACAAATAATAAAACCATAAGTCTGACTCATAAAAAATGTTGGCTTCATATATCCAATCACCAGGTGGTATGTTTCAAAAGCCATCCATTCTATAGTCCAGGTGCTGGTTTCATATATCCAAACACCAGTAGGACTGCAACCTGGACTGAAATTTTGATTACAAATGTGTCCGATGACCTAGAATGCAGCTGTAGCAACTGCATAGTAAGAACTGCAGTAACATGCATGAGATGTCCCAAAACAAAAATATACTGAATATTGAAATTCATGAAATTCCTTGTGTTTAAAGGATAGAGTGTACTCAATATTTTTTTATAAATAGATTAAACGAAAAGACTGAATAGGCTAGCTAGACAGCAAGTTAGTAGCTCATGATTTTCCGAGCAAAGGCAACAACATAATGTCAGCAGATTTTTTTCCAAACCCAAAGACAATAGCAGCATGAAGAATTTATCATAATTCTACAACTAAATGATACTTTTATACTTCTATACCATCTTTGTGTTTCGAGTGCCTGTAGACAGAGGAATACTTGTTCATACTATATGGCCATATGAATCGAGGATTTGTGGAAAAAATCTGATAAAACTATTATAGGGTAAATTGCAAAAAAAAAACTCGTTAAATTTGCACCTTTTGTCTAGAAAGACCATTTAGTCAAATTTAGCAAATGAAGACCCCCGCAATATACGACTTGCTCGAAAAGCCCCCTACCGTCTGTTGACCGTTAGAAATGGCCGTTAATGACATTTAAAAAAAAAAACCTAAACTACCCCCCCACCTCCCCTAACCTCTACCCTTTCGTCGGCCATTTCAAAAACAGTTTAATGTGAATGGTATAATTTATCCTGCTTTCATTAAACTCGATCCTTACAAAACATCTCATTTACAAAAACCAAACGGAATTAATTAATGATTAAACATATCAGTGTTTATGGAGGAATAGGAAACTAAACTGCTACACATGTGGAGGGTTTAGATGGTTTACCCCATCTATATCTATATATAGGAAAAGTATCTCCAACTTTATACAACAATATGTCACGAACGAAAAAAAATCATTAGTTTCTTCAATTAAAATAATCAAACAGACCTAAGAAAATTGTTGGAACTTATAATAGATTGTCTGAATCAACTTCTAAAAGTTTGAAGCAGTAAGGTGTTTCGTAATTTTTTTACCTGAATTTGTTAAAAATAATCAAACTTTACATGTCTCAATAAAGATGTCAAGATATAAATGGAATTTCAAAAACAAACCTAATGGTACATTGTATACCCAAAAAAAAACATTTGATAAGATGACTAGCAAACTCACTCCTTGCTTCAACAAGTTCTCCAAAAAAAAAATTAATAATATCAAAACTATTTAATTGATTTAAAGAATCAAGAAAATGTAGGGGTAAAGAGAAAGAATATAAACTGAAAATTCTTTTACGAGCAAAGTCAACAAAAGGAATAAAATAAATAAAAATAGGATGCATTTAACCACACCCGTTTAGAATGTAACCAGAATGACCAAAAATATTCATGATTTTAACTTAATGAGAATGCAATGCATTGGATCCTTCAGTAGGAAAAAGAAAGTAAATTAGAAAAAATGTATGCTTGCCAATATGAAACTGTGAAAAACACTGCCAAGAATGCTTGTAGGTTGTCAATGACCAAATAATGGAGCTTCTTGCAGAATGTCAACAAACGTAGATAATCAAGAAATAACAACATCAGAAGAAAAGTACAAAAACAAATTTTGACTAGGATAATCCCTAACAATGACAAATCGTCTATCTAAAATCTATCTAAAATGTGGTACAGTAATAGAAGTCGGTTAATACTGAAAAATAGATCATGCAAATGGACACAATCTATAAAGTTTCTTGTCCGTAACCATTTATGCATAGGAAAAAAATGACGAATAGATCTTGTCGTGCTACCATCTATAAGCATATAAAGCTCTTCATTTATGAAACATAACCTTGCCTTTACAAACATTTGAGAGGATTGCCAACTTTTAGTACAAGGATCGTGAATGGTATAATTTATCCTGCTTTCATTAAACTCGATCCTTACAAAACATCTCATTTAACTGACCCATCAAGAAAACTTCTGGTTGAGAAGATAAATTATAAGATACATCCTAGCTTTTGTATGAAACAAATGTAATACTAGGAAGAGTTGCATAATCGATACTATGATCATAACACGATACAGTACCATTTCGTTACGTATAGATTGTTGCAATACGATGCATATATGTTGATAAATAGTATCATTTTTTTTGCTTATGTAATGTATACTTAAGAATCTGGATTCTTGAACTAGACATGTAAAGATGAAACAAATAAAAAATTTATGAGAAAAATGTACTAAATCATGTTCTTATATAGATTTAGAAATATAAACTTAAACTCTCAAAAGTTAATATATCACACGAAACACAAACGCAAGCAAATCGATACACGATAGGTATCGCGAGTAGACAACCTAGGTTGCATACCTGACATATCGAAAGAGCTGTCAATCGATTTCTTAATCAACTGATATATTTTTTGTTTCTCCAGGTCTGTTCCCCAAATCGATGCCTGCTTGGTTGATAGTTTTTTGGATCTCCGTAGGGTTGGCTCTTGCCATTTTCTTGCTTGTTTGGTCATGGCGGATTCATCGAACACTGCAGAGAAAGGAACAATGAATTTATTCTTCTATATAAAATCTAGGCAATTTTTTATCTTTTGTTTTATGGATAAAATTTTCTGTAAATAGGCATTGCCAAGTTCTGTAAATGCTTTTAAGCTGTTGTTGCTCAGACTAGGAATCAGTTTGGCATTTAGGGGCTTTTTTTATCTACTTACTTGCAGAAAATCCCTTTAAATGTCTCATTGTCACGATGACCATTTCCTCACTCTTCTCCCTTACATTTTTCTCATTCATCTAATAAAGACCTTTGATTTTAGTTTTAATCTTGGAGTATTCATTTATTCATACTCTCTTCTTTGGATGAATCTCTGTATTGTTTGGAGTAGTGATTATATTTTCACTGTTAAGTTCAGCTTGTATAATTTATCCAAGATTTTATGAACAGATCCAAGAAATATGGTACAAAATTGGGATATATATACTATATATTTATGGAGCAGTGGTGTGTAATCTTCTACTGTGCCTGCTTATGTAACCTCTAGCTAGTTTGGCCACCAAATTACCACAAATTAATTTTATTTTGACTTCTTGTGTCACTAGACTTTGTTTCATTTGTAGATTGAGATCCTATCCTTTATATTGCTTTCGTAGTGGAGCATATAAAAATTTTTTGTCATAGTTACCGACTGGATTTGTTTGGTCACCAAATTACCACCGCCCCCGGCACCGCTGCCGGCGATCTTCATGATCCCTCCTTCTCCCGATCCGGACATCATGACCTTGAACTCCTCGAAGCTGACTATGCCGTCCCCGTCCTTGTCGACGCCGTCGATCATCTTTCTGCACTTCGCGACCGACACCCCCTCGACGAGGCTCCGCAGCACCTTGGCGAGCTCCTCGGCGGAGATGGAGCCGTTGCGGTCGAGGTCGAACATGGAGAAGGCGTGGCAGAGGTCCTCGACGGCGGCGGTGGGGTCCACCTGGAGGATGTTGAGGTCGATGAACTCGTCGAGGCTGATGAAGCCGTCGCCGTCAGCGTCGGCCTCCTCCATCATCCGTCGCAGCCCTAATTTTGACGAGAACGGGCTCTAGGGTTAGGGTTTTGGAGTTGGAGGAAAGGAAGGAGAAGAAGAGAAGGAGAGGAGCGTGTTGCTGAACTAGAGTTAGGGTTTTGGATCTTTCCTTAGGATTTTGGAGTTGGGGGAGAGGAGGGAGGAGAAAGGAGGAGAAGGAGAAGACCGATCAGAATTGGGGGAGAGAATTTTTTGTTGAAGCACGGGTTGTAGAAGGATTTGCCAAAAATTGAACTTAAAAAATATTACAAGTTTGCCACCGCTCTAAAATATTAATGACGTTTTGTTTTATAAATGGTATAAAAAGTCTAGAATTAGCCCAAACCGTCATAGAAAAAAGGTATTTTGAACTTTAATAACGCTTAGGTATCAGCCGTCGTTAAATCCCCTTATCAAGCGTTATTAAAGGGTATTTTTGTTGTAGTGCCTAGATTATCCCTACAGTTATCCGGAATCACATGTCGTGGTCATACGATCATCCTCCTAGATGTCGTACCTCAGTACGGGAACGCTAAGTAAGAATCAACCTCGGCACCTATAGTCCCAGTTGTGATTCATTCTTAGTGTTATGCAACTAGCAAGCAATCAATCCTGACCAAGCTAAGAATACAGGCCAACTGCCAGTGTACCCGTACAGGTAATCATATCATATAGCTAGAATATAAGGATTGCACTGCAGTGCAATATAATCAGGGAAATAGCACCGCAAAGTACCAGTAAACAGGGAACACCTCAGTGCAAAATCAGGGCCAGTACCTCAAAGGGTAAGCTGGAATCATAGCACGGATACAAGTAGTCATGTCAGGAACAAGGACAATCAATCAGTCATATGAAGTCATCTGCCCACATCATAGCATGGATATAAGGTCAGGTACATTATCGGGATCTCTACCATAATAGCATCACAAGTACACATGGGAGCCTACAGCTCTAATCATCAAGTCAGTCTATCCACCGTATCAATCTATCAGTAGTCTACCATCTATGATGGAATAAATATAATGTCAGAAAAGACGATCATCAGATACTAGGCTAAT